>PVJS01002712.1:0-74408 GCA_004027185.1 Glis glis
TCTCACGAAGTTGCAGAGGCCTCACTAAGTAGAGAGAGAGAGAGAGAGAGAGAGAGAGGAAGAGAGAGAGAGAGAGAGAGAGAGCGAGCTGAGGCTAGCCGCAAACCCAGATCCTCCGGTCTCTGCCTCCCAAAGTACTGGGATTACAAGCGTGCGCCACCATGCCCGGCTTCCAGCCTCATATTTACAACAGCCACATGTCTTACAGGTGAGAGACCCGAGGCACACAGGGATTGCAGCGTACCCCAGATCTCAGGGCAAGCAGTGGGTTGGAGCCAAAGCCCCTCCCCTTTCACCCCGCTTCCTCTCTAGGTGCATGTGACTTGCTAACTCCCAGGAAGCCTTCAGGATGCAGCCTTAAGGTCCTCAGTCAAACTCCCTTTTCCCTAGGCCAGTCAACTGGGTGTTCACTTGACGGCATCCCTTATAGAGGTTAATGAGGTAGTTCTGTGTGTAAACCAGAGTCCCCAGGATTTTGACCCTTCAGCCATCTTTTGTGAATTGGACAGTGTAATTCACCTCAACTTCATCCTGGGAATAGTGGGGTGCTCTTGTTCTTACCCGGGTGCCTGCCTGCTTCAGGCCTTATGGTTCCCTCTGGTCATCTTGTTACTTCTGCCCTGTCTGCTCCCCAGGAACACCCCCACTCACTCCTGACTGCTGGGCCCATACTGCCACCCAGTGGTGCTCCTCATGACCTCATGAGCCAAATCTCCATAGACTGGCCCTTCTAGGACATTCCTTCCCCTGTGCCCCATGGATTTCCCGTGCTGCAGGCTCCCTTGCATCTCCACACCCAGAACGATCACAAGGTGGGTCCCAAGAATACACTGCATTGCCATCCTTAACGTCTGGCTGATTTGGTCTCTCTCCTCCCACCATGTGCAGCCCCCCCTCTCCTGGAAGGATCCCTTGGTCACTGTAATGTTTCAAAGGCCTCCGTCTCTGTCCCCTGGACACACAGCTATTATGGGGGGTCATGTGGAAGAGTCTGCTGACATGAACCCACCGGCCGAGCCCAGCCACCCTACCTACTGAGTCCTCCCATCAGTGTGAAGGCAAACGTGGCAGGTGACTGCTGGAACGTGAGCACGGAGAGGAAGCCACGTGTTTTGACTGTCCTGGGCTAAGTGAGCAGTTGCAACACGTGCTTTAACGGACGCATGTGGGGATGATTATGGGACTGGGAGAGGAGGGGGACCGCCACTGCTTACATCTTATACTTCTGTGTGGCTTGAATTAATTACAACAAGTTTTACTTATGCAATTAAAATTTTAATGAACAGCTGGGTAAGGTGGCACACAGCAGTAATCTCAGCTATTTGGGAGGCTGAGACAGGAGGATCACAGATTCTAGGACAGCCTCAGCTAGTTAGTGAGGCTCTCTGCAATTTAGTGAGACCTGTTTCAAAATGAAAGAATAAAATAGGGCTGAGGGTGTAGCTCAGGGGTAGAATGCCCCTGGGTTCAACCCCCAGTACTGCAAAAATAAATAAGTAAATAAATAAATAATAAAAAGGGCTGGGAATGTAGCTTGGAGGTAGAATGCCCCTGAGCTCAATCCCCAGTACCACCACCACAAAAAAAAAAAAAAAAAAGCAGGACGTGGAAGCTCACGCCTATAATCCCAGTACCTGGGAGGCTGAGACAGGAGGATTGCAGGTTCATGGCCAGCCTCAGCAACTTAGGCCCTCCGCAACTTAGCAAGACCCTATTTCAAAATAAAAAATAAAATAGCGCTGGGGGTGTAGCTCAGAGATAGAATGCTCCTGGGTTCAATCCCCAGCACCATATTAAAAACTCATAAAAATTTTCAGTGCATTTGTAACCTAACTCCATTTTTTATTTTTATTTTAATTTTTTTTGCAGAACTAGGGATTGAACCTAGGAGCACTCTACCACTGATCTTTATCTCCAGCCCTTTTTTATTTTTTATTTTGAGAAGGGGCCTTGCTAAGTTGCCCAGGCTGGTCTTGAACTCTCTATCCTCCTGCCTTAGCCTTCTGAATCACTGGGAGATTGCAGGAGAGCTCCATCACACCTGGATTCTGACTCCATTTTTAAGAAGACATCTCCCAATACTTAGGAGACTGAGACAGGAGGATCACAGGTTCAAGGCCAGTGTGTAGTAACTTAGTAAAACCCTCTTTCAAAATAAAAAGGGTTGAGGGTGAAGCTCAGAGGTAGAATGTCCCTGGGTTCAATCCCCAGCACCCCCCCCCCCGCACACGCACACAAGACATCTTCTTTAGCTGGGACAAGGAGCCAGCCTCCACCCTCAGCTGCCCAGCCCTCTGCTCACTTGTGGACCCTGCTCATCCAGGAGACCTTGCTTGGCCTTAGGATCATCAGGCCTAAACCAGTTGCTTCCAGAGTGCAGTGCCTTTCCCACCTCCTAGCTGTAGAAGCTCCCAGATTGCAGGGCTTCCTCCAATGCTCTGAGAACTTGGATCTGATTCTTAGGTGCAATGAAGGGACATTGATTCTGGGTCCAGTTGGGCATAAATGTGTGTGAGTATGTGCATACACACATGTATGTGTATCTGTGGGCAAGTGTTGTGTTTTTTTTGTGGCACTGGAGATTGAACCCAGGGGCATTCTACCTCTGAGCTACACCCCCAGCCCTAGTTTTTATTCTTTCTTTATTTTTTGCCCTATTTTTTTTTGTCCTTTATTTTGAAATAGGGTTTCACTAAGTTGTGGAGGGCCTCACTAAGGAGCTGAGGCTGGCCGGGAACCCGGATCCTCCTGTCTCAGCCTCCCAAGTACTGGCATGACAAGTGTGCGCCACCACGCCCGGCTAGCTGCTGACTTTGAGCAGGTCCCTCCACCTCTCTGGGCTTGTCTCTCTTCTGTGTCTATACTCTGGGCCAGAGAGGTGGGTCTGCTCTCGCTCCTCTCCTCTCAGTGAGGTCCTGAGTATCCAGGAAGTGTTCAGTCATGGTCAGCTAAGGCTGCTGTCTAGAGACCCTTGCTTCACTGAACTTGAAGGTCGCCTGGTGGAGACAGGGGCAGAGCCCCCAGATTCTTGTCCCCACTCGACACTTGCACACAGAGGGTATCCACCAATAGTTGTGGCACCCCTTCAGTCCGCTCTTCACAATGATCGCTGGAGATGGGATACAGTTGCACAGACAGGAGGGCGCCACGTTCTTCTACTGCTCTGACGAGCTTGGACTTGCAGCCAGGAGTCCGTGTGTGTTGTGGTAGGCTGTGGGGAAGCCTCGCGGGTCACCAGTTTCGAAGCGGGGAGAATGGCTTGCAGACTCTATAGGTGGGACCGAGGTCGCAGTGCCTGCAGTCCTGAAGATGGCCTGTAGATGGCGGCAGAGCCTCGTGCAGAGACCCTGCCCTGAGCGTGCCTTTCCAAGTCCTAAAAGAAAGTCACCCAAGCGAGGGTCGGTGGCTCTGGACAAGTTGTTTCTTCTCTGGGGGCCTCAGTTTCCATCGTAAAATAAAAGATTGTGTTGGGAAAACCGACTCAAAATAATGTAAGGTAGGCTAAGCCGAGCTCAGCATGAAGTAGAGACCTAAACGTGGAAAGGAAAACGACAAAGCTAACAGAGAATCTGTCACTGGGGTGGGAGGCGGAGACTTTTAAAACACGACACCGAAAGCCCAAACCATTAGGCAAAAGTTGATGGGTGTGACTAAGTGGGAAACCAAGAGCGCTGCAGACAGAAAGGAAAACATGAAGCCAGGGTATGAGCAGGAAGTGCCCAGCAGGGAGAGTCGCCAGTGCCGGGGAGAGGCCCAGAGCCACCAGGGACCAGAGTCAGACCACACCGAGATGTCACTTCCCTCGAGGGCTGGCAAAAACTAAGAAGTTGGTTCCCGGGGGTGGTTAGCCACCACCGCGGAAGTCGGACGCCCGGCGCGCCACACTGGAGGGCCGCCTGGAAGAGTGCGGAGAGAACACCAAGACGTCCCCTGCTGTCACCTTCTAGGTCGCGGGTAAAATCGGAGGCTGAAACGAGGCCCGCAGGGGTCTCGGCGGGCGCCCCAGGGCTCCGGGAAGGTTACAGCCCCCCGGGAAGCCACGCCCCCTGTTTTGTCCGGGCTTCGGGCGGGCCCGCCCGGGCTCCTTCCCTGCCTAGCCCAGCCCCGGCCCGCCTGGCCCTTTAAGGCCGACCTAGCGGGGCCCCAAGCCTGGATGACGCGCCGGGAGGGAGGGGTCACGTGGGTCGCGGGCGGCTCGACTCTCGGCCCAGGGCGCCCCTCGGCCGCCGGCTCCCGCGATCGCGGCCCCTGCCCCTGTCGCCGAGGGCTCTGCGGCCAGGTGCGCCCTCGCCAGGTACGCCTCCCCCGGGCCCCCGGTGCGACCCGCAGCCGGGACTCCGGCTCCTTCCCTTCTTGACACGTGCCCGGGAGCGAGTCGCTTCTCGCGCCGCGGGGCCGCCGCCCCCGCCGGCACTGGGGCGCTTCACCTCGCGTTCCCGCCTGTCCGACCCGCGCCCAGTCCAGCCAGGCTCTCCGGGGTTGGGGTGTTGGAAAGGTCTGGGCCGGGAGTTACTTTTTCCCTCCCTTTCCCCCAGGTGCCCTCTGGACGCGCCAGGCTGGGGCGGGCTCTGAGCGCCCCGCGGGGGCCATGGATAGCGAGATGGCAGAGGAGCAGGGGGCCCCTGCGCCTCCGCCGGGTGCGCTCGGGGGACCCCCCGGCTCGGGCGGCGCTCCGGCCCTCGGGGGGCGTCGAGAGCCCAAGAAGTACGCGGTGACGGATGACTACCAGTTATCCAAGCAGGTGCTGGGCCTGGGCGTGAACGGCAAGGTGCTGGAGTGCTTTCATCGGCGCACAGGGCAGAAGTGTGCTCTGAAGGTTAGTGACCCCTCCCCAGACCCCGGTGACCCGGAGCATTCATCAGCAGAGACCTGTGGATGCACCTGTGTCCAGGGCCCCTGCTAAGCTTCCTCTGCTCAGCTGCGTGTTTCGTTCCCATACTCTTCTGTAAGGTGGGACATGAGAAGCAGAGGCTCAGCCTAGCCAAGCTCGGGGTGTCCCAGTGAGCGAGAGGAGGAGTCAGTATGGGTAGAGTTGTTGTACCGGAAGGAGGGAAGGTGTGGCTCCAACCGTGCTTCTGGCTGGGCCTGTGTGTTCAGGCCCAAGGGTGCTCCCGCAGGTTGGCTGCCTGGCATTTGAGGAGCCCCTGTACCTGGGATGGGTCTGAGTTTCTCTCTGTCCCAGACTGAGCCCCCACTTTGCTTGAGGTGGGGCTGCTTCCCCCCTATTATCACCTGCCTGCCTGGGCTGGAGCCTCCCAAGACTGTTCAGTGGGCAAGGCTGATGATGCCTGTCATCCCCAAGGGCAGGGGGCTGCTGGGCTCCTGATGAGTCACTGGCCGTTGTTGAAAGGGACAGGCCCTGCTCCAAGCCTGACCTACCCTGGTTCCTGGGTAGAGGGTGGGCCAGCCATTTAGCCACGTCATTCTCCAGGCTCCCTGGAGGCCTGGCACACTGATCTAGTTGGAATGGAGGTGGGTGTCTTGGAGTAGCTGCCTAGCTACGTGATTCTGCCTTAGGGCTCACAGTTCTGGCCCAGGACCCTACTCCATACCCACAGTCACTTGAATCTGCTGTCACTAGAGACTTTACTTATCTGTGGCTCCTGCTGGTGGCACCTGGGTGGGTAGAACGTGGCAGGGAGAGCGGCTCCTGACGGTTAGAAGTGAGGCAAAAGGCCTTCCCATTTCATACGTTGCAATTAGGAGGCCGGGTGCAGAGTCCTACGGAGGCGGCTCTAATCTCCGTCCTGTGTGTGCCAGCTCCGTGACCTTGGATGATACCTTGCACTCTTGAAGCCAGGCTTCTGCCTTTGTTCAGTGGGGGAAGAACAGGGGTTGTGAGCTTGGAATGAAGTGACATATGTGCGGCGCTTGGTTCAGGGAGGGCCTGGTACCGGCCTGGAGAGGCTATGGGACTTATTTAGGGCAAGCATTGGAGCAGGAACCTGAGCCCAGCTCTTGTGTCTTCCCCAGGGGCACTAGGGCCAAAGAGGCCCTCCCTTGGGTGACCCTGGAGGGGATCCTGAGTGGGGCCTGGAGGAGGATGGGGCTGGGCTGGTAGGGCTGGGCCCCAGGCATTCTTTGCCCACTAACCCAGCAGTAGAATGGGGGAAGGAGCTTTTGGAGCTCTTCCAAGGGTGCCAGGGAATGGGGCATGTGTCTTCATCCTCTCCCTCCGCCTGCGCTAGGGCAGGGGGCAGTCTGAGTGGGTAAGGGACCGACTGAGACCAGAGAACCTTTTCTCAATCCCAGGGCTCTGCCCCGCTCCTGTGGGGTCCAGATGCCATCAGCGAGGCAGGGGAGCATGGGGGGCCAGAGTGTGTGGACCCGGCAGTGCCAGCTTTAAGGAAGGCTAAGCCTCACCCTTCTGCATAGATGCTGTGCAGAAGTCTGGCCGGGGACTTGGGCTTCTGGCTGCATCCACTTCTGCAGCACCTCCTCCTGGATCTCGGGCCTCAGTGCAGTCCCTGTCCTGGGCCAGGAACTGGGGCACGTCTGGACTGGCTTCCCCTCTGTACCCTTTTAGGTTATGGGTGAGCATGGCTGGGGTTACTGGCTTGGGACCTTCAGGACTTGGCCCTAAAGTGGTCCTGAAAGGGGACAGGGATTAGATATGGCCCCCTCCCAGCTCCTTCCTGTCCCCCCCCATGACCAAGTCTAGATTCCCCACCAGCTGGGCATGCCCCCACCATCTCCCAAGATGGGGCCAGCCATCTTGACACCCTCTGCCACAGTAATTGTACACGCACTGTGGTGGCGACTGTGGCTTCCGCCCTCCAACCAGGAGGGCCAGGACTTGGGGACCTCAGCCCAGGGGCAAGCCTGGGCCCAGGGAGCTCAGCCAGCTCATGAACAGGCCCCAGCCCTCTCCCCAGCTGCCCTAGCTCAGCCAAGGTGAAGGTCACGAGCTACACCTCACACTACCAGGCTCGCCTGTCCTCATAGCCTGAACTCGTTCAAGCCATCTCTATCCATCTCCAGCCATGCCTATCTGGGCCCTGTTGCCAAAGATGGCAGACAGTGCTCAGCAGGAAGCCTAGGGTGCAGCAGGACTCACAAAACAGGAAGGCCACTGCTACTGTCCCTGTGGCCGTGGCTGTCTGGTGGGGCTCTAGAGGAGCAGGCCCGTCCCTCCTGGGGAGCTGGGCCTCTTCCCCTTTCCCTCAGCCTCTGAGCACCCACTGGCTCCATCTGGCCCTCACTCACAGTGAAGCTCCCTTGCCAGGCGGCTTCCAGCGCCAGTGCGGCCCTTCTGCCCTCCACGCCGCCCCAGGCACTTGCTGCTGTTCTGTTAGCAGGAACTAGAGGTCTGGCTACCTCAGTCCTACCACTGCTGCTCCTCCTGCTGACCTCTTGCTTGTGTCCCTCCTAGGCCTTACTGGTTAATCTGCACCCCTTAGCTTTACCTTGGACAGATTTGTCACCCATCAGTCACCCTACCTCAGCCAAGACCCTCAGAACAGATGGGAAAGGATTCTCCAGGGCCCCTCAAAACTTATTACAGGTGTGAAAATTAGAGCCAGGTGTGGTGATACACACCTGTAATCTCAGTACTTGGGAGACTGAGGTAGGAAGATCACAAGTCTGAGGCCAGCCTCAGCAATTTAGTGAGACTCTCAGCAACTTACTGGGACCCTATTTCAAAATTGGAAGTGAAATAGGACTGGAGGTGTAGCTCAGAGGTAGAATGCCCCTGGGTTCAATCCCTAGTCTCCCCCTCTCCCCCACAAAATAAATTGAGACCCAGATGAGTAGTCAGAAGTCACACGGTGTGATTGGGCAGAGGGGGTTGCAGCAACATCCAGAATTCCCTCCCCTCCTGACTTCCTGTCTCATCTGCTGTGGCTATCCGCTTCCTGGCAGACAGAAGTAACCATGACACTTAGTACCTCTAAATAAAAGCAATAGAAAGTCCTGAGAGATGCAGGGGGTCTGCACGCGGGCGGGGAGGGGCGGTCCTCCTTCCTGCCCTGCCTCTGGGCTGCGGGCTGCGGGCTGCGGGCTGGGCAGAGTCTCTGCAGCCTCTTCCTCCTGGGCCCAGACCAGGGAGGTCGCCCCACTTCCCCGTCCAGGACAGCTCCCTTCCCCATGGTTTTGGGTGGCTGTGGCGAGCCAGGCTACTCTGCGTGTTGTGTGTGTGTGTGTGTGTGTGTATTGGGGGGTCACAGTGACACCCCAAACACAATGCCAAGGAGGACATATTTTCCCTGACAGGTGGGAAACAAAGCCCAGGTGATGTTGCCTGAGGTCACACAGGGGTTGAGGACTTGAGCGTGTGCACTCTGAGCCTCTAAGTGTGGCATTCGAGGCCTCTGCGGCCAGCCCTCCTGCTTTTCCTGCCCCAGGTGATGTCTTTTTTCCAAACTATGAATCCTTTCCCATCTGTCAAGATTAAGCCCATTGCCACCTCTTGCAGGAAGCTGTCCAGAGTCCCTGGCTTGGGGCATTGGAACCTTGTTTGTCTCCTAAAGCCACAATATTCACCTTTGACTCAAATCTCCCTTGTAGCACCAGGGCCTGGCATACAGAGGAGCTCATAAATGCCGGTTAAAATGACCACGCTCGGACCCTCTAAACTCTGGAAGGAGCAGCAGGGGCTGGACTTTTTCCAGTTTCTCCTTCTCCATTGGAGAGGGTTTCCTGACGGTATCTCAGAGATAAGTCACAGGATATGTGCTAAGGCCTGGGACTTCACAAGGGAGTCCAGCAGCTCCACTGCCCGCCGGAGCCCCCGGGGAAGGCCTGAGGAGAAAGGAGGAGCCCTTCTGTGAGGCTCTGCCCCTGCCTGCCATCTAGAGCACGGGCTCCCCCTAACCGGAACGCCAGGAGGAAGAGAGTGGAGGTCGGAGCAGAGACTGGGAGACGGTGGACCTAGACCCCAGGACCCTGGACGCCCCACCCTGGGAGAGGACGGGCCCTTTGCTCCCTGGAAAGGGCCAGCCTGTGGGGGCTGGTGCTGCCGAGCTGGATTCGAAGCCGGGTGGGGCCGCCAGGCAGGCCAGGCCCTTTCTCATTTGGCAGCTGCCACCTCCTCACCTGCCACCTCCAGACCGGTCCGATCAGCCTCTGCAGAGCCGCCGGATACTGAGTCAACACACCAGGAGCACGCGGAGGGCTGGTGGCCCTGCACCAGAGTCCCAGGAAGTCAATGGTTTTGCCGCATCGAGGTCCTGGCCAGGCCGCCCCTTGCCTGGATAGCGGAGGCTCTCAGAGCTGCCACTGGGGGGCCTTCTCGACTGCTGCCCCCAGCAGTTGGCTTTTTATTTATTTATTTACTTAATTATTTATTCATTTGTGGTACTAGGGCTTGAACACGGGCCTTCTACCTCTAAGCTACACGCCCAGCCCTTTTTAATTTTTTATTTTGAAACAGGGTCTCTCTAAGTAGCTGAGGCTGGCCTTGAGCCTGCGATCCTCCTGCCTCAGCCTCCCAAGTACTGGGATTATAGGAGTGTGCCACCACACCTGGCCATGTGGTGTTTGTTTGTTTATTTATTTTTCTGATACTGGGAGTTGAACCCACAGGCATTCTACCTCTGAGCTACACCCCCAGATCGATTTTATCTCTTATTTGGAAACAGAGTCTCACTAGGTTGCTGAGAGCCTCACTAAATTGCTGAGGCTGTCCTCTAACCTGCAATCCTCCTGTCTCAGCCTCCCAAGTACTAGGATTACAAGCGTGCACTGCCACGCCCGGCTCAGTGTGGTGTTTAAATGAGGATTCTGGGGAGGGCGTCAATCTCCACAGAACGCAGAGGTGGAATTTAGGCCGGGCGTCAAGGCCTGCACGATGCAGAAATGGAACCGGGGCAGGGGGTGATTGTGTTGAGATATTTTATACCAGAGCTGGGTGGAAAGCTGTGCTGCGCTCCCAGCCTACCTTCAGGATCTCTGCTGTCGGGGTTTCCAGGACTTTTTCCACCATCCTATGCAGGAGCTGATGTCAGCCCCCCCGTCCCCGCCCCGGGCTTCAGGCCTTGGTGCTGTGGATTCCAATACCCCCATGAACAGCAAGCAGTTTTCTATCAGATAGATAGTAGAGCATTCTATCTGGTAGGCCGTGTCCCCAATGTGCGTCATATGTTGTTTTACATAACTCCTTCCTATTTTATGGATGAGGAAACTGAGGTTCAGAGAGGGCAGCGACTTGCCCAAGAGGCACAGCTGGTGGGTGGCAGGGCTGGGATATGAGCCCCGGGCAGTCTGATGTGAGAGCCTTAGTGTCTGAGTCATCCCTCACCTCATGCAAGTCTTCGGGGCCGTGGGAGGGACCTGGGACCGGGCTCTGGAAGGATGCCGGCTTTGTCCTCATGGTCCACTGGGAGCCCTGGCAGCCCCAGCTGGGCCCTGAATGATGCTGCCTGTGTTTGCCTGTATCTGCCCAGTCCTCCTCACTGTGCGGAACTCTGTGCCTGCTAGTGGACAGACGGTGGTCCCATGAGGTCAGCGCACAAGGACCATGATGGCTGTGGGGCCACCTCAGAAAGGCTGTGAGGTTGTCGCAGGCCTTGCCAGTCTCAGACAAGCCCACGGCGCCACAGACAGGAAGTCCTGCGGGTGAGTGGGCCGGGCCAGGCAGAGGGTCCTTCCTGGAAGGGGTTGCTCACTTTAATTCAGACCTCCGATCTGAGAAGGATGGGGATGGCAGAGCAGGGCCTGGTGTGTGTCAGCACGCCTGGTTGAGCACTCAGCACCTACTGTGCAGTAGCACTTCCTACCCGCAGACCCGTGTCCTGGCAGGATGTGGCTGGTGTCAAGGTCTTGGAAGCTGTGCAGGGACTGAGGGGCTCTGGGGAGGGGAGGCATTGTGAGCGTGCCGGAAGGCAGAGCGCCGCTGCCAGGGGTGCTTCAGAGGTTCAGGGCCTGGTCTCCATGGAGACGGAGGTCTCCTATCTCATCCGAGCTTCAAACTTGAGAAAGGGTCTTCCACCTGCATCCTTCATCTTCCTCTCCTTGGGAAGTTATCATGGGAGACCTCGGGGAGGGGGCAGCAGTTGGAGCATCTGGCTTTGCAGCCCCCCCCAGACTCCCTTGGCCCCAGCCTTGTGGCTGGCTGCACATGTCCAACGGTGATGGCCACCAAGCAAGAGCTGAGGACAATAGTCATCCCTGGTGAGGGGGTCATTCCAAGCGCACCTGTGCCACAACAGCGCGCACAGCATTTCCTGGAGGGCTGACTGTTTCTCAGGGCGGGGACACCACGGCTCCCCTGAGCTCCAGTGTTTCCCAGGATGTTGGTTCAGCTGCCATTGCTCCATCTATCTGAAATCTCGTGTGGCCCCGAACTAGAGGCTGCCTGGGGTAGAAAGGAGCAGGGCCCCGGGCTTAAAATCCTGCCTGCCGCTTTCTACCCAGGTGACCTTGGACAAAAGGCAGTTGGGAACTTTCTGGAAGCTGTTGTCTTCGTGGTGCAGTCGAGCCACTCAGTCTTGGTGGCTGTGACTGTCCCTGCCTTCATGCTCTGGGCCAGCACACACTGTCAGTGGGTGAGCCTCTCCTTTGGGTGGCCCGCATGCATCTTTTTGGTGGCACATTAGTGGCCTTCATGAGGACTCGCGTGGATTCCCTCTGCACCTGAGAAAGCCAGCTTCTCGTGAGGCGGAAAGAGCGGTGTGCAGGGAGTCCTGGGCTCTTCCCCACGCTCTTGGCCTTTTGGAACTAAGTGGATTAGGTTGTGTGCCATTGTGACTAAAGTCCTGCTGTGTGGGAACCCCGAGGCTCTGCCTTGAGCAGGAATACAGGGGCCTGTTTGGGGGGAGTGGGGAGCCCCAGGAGGCCTTTCAGCACAGGACAGGCCAGAGACGCTGAGAATACTGATTTTGTTTTTTCTGCAGGTTTTGGTTTTCTTTGCCATCCTGCGCTTTCTCTGGGTGGCACCACCTCCCTGTCTTTCTTTGCCTCCTCGCCCCTCTCGTTTCTCTCTTTCTGCCTGTTTCTCCGGCTGTCGCTCGGTCCCTCGTCTCCCTAGCCTTGCCACTCCGCCTGTCTCCAGTGCCCCAGGCTGGGCTGGGCCTCTTCCCTGCAGCCCGCAGGCTGAGGGTAGGAGGAAGACAGGGCAGGGGCAAGGCAGGTGCTGGGAATTTGTTCTAGTCATCCTGCAACTCCCCCCATCCCAGGGGAGGTGGGGGTGGGACAGGCATGTACCCATGCCGCTCCCAGTGTCCCCTCCTGCCGCCGCCCTTGACCAGGTGCTGGCAGCGTTGGCAGTCAGAACGGGGAGCTGTAACCTGAGGCGTCCCTGTGGAGGGTGGGAAGTCAACTTGAGCTGCAGTCTCTGCTGCCGGGTCTCCTTTTACTGCCCAATGGCTGGAGGCTAGTCCTTGGAATGACAACATGGGATGGGGCTCATTAGGACCCCTAAGGTTGCCTGGCCGCAGTCAGGGAGGAAAGGGAGTGGGGTCTGACTTGAGCTGGAGCCTCACAGCCAGTGGAGGAGCCTGGGGGAATCAGGAAGGACTCCAGATGTAAGGTACAACCTACTTCCATTTTCCAGAGGGCGGAGCAGATTGTGAGCTGCACCCCCGCCTGACCCCCTCAGCCCAGTAAAGCTCAGAGGCTATTTCCAGGTTATGAGTGGTCAGGGCCCTGACCAGCTGCACCCGCTGCCCCATTCCTAAGGGTTCAGCCTGCACAGGAGACCCAGAGCTTGCTCCACAGATACCCCCCAACATGAATAGCTCCCTTCTCAGGACGTGGCGGAGGGGCTGGTGGGTGCTCTCCACACCCTCTGGCAGGCAGTGGCACAGGGGCTGGGTGGGGGCTGGGGATCAGACCCCACTTGCTATGTAGAGCATTCCCTACATGCTAAGCACAAACAGCAGAATCGGGGAACAGGTTACTACCCCCTCGTCACGGACGCAGCGACTGAGGTTCAGAAAGGCAGAGTAACTCACCCAGGGTCACATAGCAGGGACGTGACCAGGTGGGGCTGGAACTCAGGCCTTGTTGGCAGCCAAGTCCTGGCTCTTGGCCATCCCTGTCTACATGCCCACTCAACTGGGACCAGGAGTCAGTCTGCCCATCTGAAAAATGAGGGGCCTGGGGCTCTGGCTGGCCAGGGCCTCCCTTCTGGCTGGGAAGAGACTGTTAGTGGGCAGTGACCATGAGCAGTGCCAGGGAGGCAGGCGTGGTGGGGGCACTTCACCTCCTGCTGTGGCTGCTCTTGCACGTAGACAAGCGGCGTGGAGACTGGCCAGAGGTGCCCTGGATGCCTTTCCCAAGCCACTCAGTGGCGGATGGTGTTGCCAGGGAAACAGCGGCTGCAGTGATGCAACCAGCAGGGTCTGTAGCATGCTAGGGACAGGAGCCTGGGGTCATCGCTCAGGTCTGAGGACCTCTGTCCACTCTACTCATGGCTTAATTAGATGCCTGAGTCAGGCTGAACTGAAACCAGGGAGCACCCTTACCCTGGGAAGACCTGAGAGTGGGGATGAGTCACTGCAGCCCATTCCTGTCCCTCAGCATTGGCAGGCCACTACCCTGGTCCCCTAGGGGACAAGGCCTCTCCCTCTCTTCCTCTTGGTTATGGCTCCATGGCAGGATCCTCAGAGACAAGGAAATTCTTCCAGGAGCTGGCCAGGTGTGGGGGATTTGGGAGCACTCTGGGAGATAGGGCCCAGGTCCAAGGGAAGCTGGACTGTGGACAACGGTGCTTCTGGGGATCCCGAGTACAGCGATGGCCGCCTGTGCTCCCTCAGGCCTGTGTGGGGAGCTGCGGGGACATGGATTAAGCCAAGGGACTCGGGAGAGATGCTGAGCGGAGAGGATGTGGGCTTCAGGAAGGGGAAGGGTAGTGGGTGCGGCTGGAAGGTTCCCAGGGTCTCTCATGCTTCTCTCGTGGCTCCAGCCCCCCCCACCGGGTACTCCTTTGTCTTTGTCATTTTCATGACATTTCCTCGGGGGGGGGGGGAGAGCCACCACTGTCATTCTTCTCAGAGCTAGAGGGTGTTGGGTTCCCTCTCTCCAGAGCTGGCTGGAGGCTGGGTGTCTCAGCAGGGGTCTCCTGGGTGTGGCCTCACTTGTCCCGGTCACCCCCTGCTTAGGGAGAGCGGCCATTGCCTTCCGTCACCCTGTGCCAGCTACGTGGGCATCACCGCGGCACAGCTGGCCAGTTGGGGGCACATATTCCGTGGCCGAGGCAGGGTCTCTTCAGGAAGAGAGACCACTGAAGAGACATTAGTTCTTAGATTAGAACAAAATGTGTGTTTGTTAAAATTTTCCAGGCTTCTGATGAGAACGCCTGATTTTTACAGTATCATAGAAGATACAGTGCCAGGGCAATGGTTCACAAATTATGTAGCTGGGTTTTGACAGAAAAATTGTTTTTTTTTTTTTTTGTCTAAGTTAAGGGATAACAGAGGCTGGATCGTCTGGGTGTGCCTCAGGGAGCTCTCAGGGACTCTGTGGCCCTGCGGGAAGGTTGTGGGTGCAGGGCTGGGATGTGGCTCCTATCTGGTCCTGTTACTGACCCAACGTGTAACTTCTGGGAGGGAGGAGGTCACAGCTCTCTCTGGGTCTCTTCCCAACTGCAAGACAGGTGTAAGGAGAGTATATGTGTCCATTTCGCATGTGGGAACCTGGGGCTCATGGAGGCTGAGGGACTGGCTCAGAGTCACACACTTTGCAGTAGAGGACATCGCTCTGAAGGATGTAGGGAGGGATCCAGCCGTGTAAGGTGTCTGCCACCGGGGAGAGTGGGGGCTGCCACAGAGAAGTGGAGATGTGTCCCCTCTTCCAGCTGACAAAAGCTGAGAACTAGTTTGTTCCCTGGCGTGGGTCCCCAACTCTCAGCCCTTGCTTCCCACTCCCCAGGCTTCCTCCCCAGAGATCAGCCACCCTTTCTCCACCCTGGAGGGCCTGCCCCCTTCTTACTGAGCCTTTCACAGCAAAATAGAATCCATAGACTTGTGGTTCTTGGTTCGTGTGTGTGTGTGTGTGTGTGTGTGTGTGTGTGTGTGTGTTACTGGGGATGGAACCTAGGGGCATTCTACCTCCGAGCTACACTCTCAGCCCTATTGTATTCTTTATTTTGAAACAGGGTTTCACGAAGTTGCAGGGAGCCTCACTAAGTTGGCAAGGCTGGCTGGGAACCTGCGATCCTCCTGTCTCAGCCTCAGGATTACAAGCGTGCACCACCACGCCGGGCCTTGGTTCATCTTTGAATAGCCCAGTCTGGCTTTGCTGCCCCCTGAGGATCTGAGAGCATTTCCTGTGACATGCTGAATTGGAGGGAGTCTGCCTTCCCCAGATCCCAGAGGCTGCGCCTAGATTTCTGTTGAGTTCTGGAAAACAGGGAGGGGAAGAATGTGAAGTCACCTCAGAGCAAGGCCCAGGGGAATCCTGAAGCCAGGAGTCACGCAGACCTTGAGACCCGTGTGGCCCCTCCAGACATTCAGTGCACACTTGTCCCTGCTAATCTGAGCTCTATGGGTGTGTTCTCATTCTATTTCGGGGCCACCTGGGCACATGGACACTGTCACCATCCCCACTTTCCAGATTGGGCCAGTGAGACTCTGAGAGATGGACCGGCCTGCCCAAGGCCACAGGTGGGCGGGGCGGGGGAGGGGCGAACGGGCCCCTGCTTCTGGGTCTGTCTGACCTGGAGCTCTCCAGGTGAGAGCCGAGCTGATCCTGCAGGACCTGTCCTTGACTGGGGTTCTGGGACTCCCTGGCCTGCCCAGCCATGCTCCTACTCTCCTCTCTCCTCCCTGACTGGGAGCCAAACTCAACTCCTCCTTTCTGGAAGTATCTCTCCCCCACCCCCACCCCTGCCAGACTTGGCACTTCTGCTTTTGTGTCCGGGTTGTCGGGGCTGGCGGGAAGCAGGTAAACCGAGACCATCAAAATTTAGCACACTGGAGGAGTCTAAGACTTTAGCACATTGTGTTCTGAGACTTGATGCTTTCAGAGTGCATCTTGGCTTCCCCCTCAGCAGAGGCTTGGAACCTCAGCTGCACCCCCCTCCCAGGACTCTGGTGGGAAGCAGTTGGGGAGGTCCCTGCCTGTCATCTGCCCCCCTCAGGTATCCCAGCCTTGACCTAGAAAGGGAGTGGTTGTTTGGGGGGAACCTCTGCTCCTGCCTTCCCTCTGCAAGGGCCGGCCTTCCCCATCATGCCTGCTCTGCCAGGCTCTGGCTCTGGAAAGAGTGGACAAGGGAAGAAAATGAGCCAGGATCAGGTTCCCTGGGCCGACATCCTCATCCAGCATCCCAGTTGGCAGTAAGGAACCCATCGGATCCCGGATCTTTAAGGACAGTGCTCGTGGCAGCGTCCCTGGCCCCCAGGCAGGGCCAGTGAATGTTTGTAGGCTCTGTGAACGGACAGGCGTCCTGGGGGTGAGTTGAATCCGGTTCCCGAGACTTGAAGATGGCCCTGTTTGAGTCATGTGATTGCGAGGAGCTGCGGTCTCCTCAGCTGAAAACGGTGGTTAATGATGTGGCGGTTGAAGGGAAGAGCTAATGGTGTAAAGTACCTGGTACAGGGCAGGAGCTCTGTGGACATCCTCCACTGTCGCCATAGCCACCAAGTAGCAGAGCCTGGTCTAGACCCAGGGGCGTGGGACGGAGTGACTGGGCCCCCGAGCTGTTTCCCCCAGGCTGGCGTTGCAGGGACCAGCACCCACTCCACACCTCGCAGCTGCGTGGCGAGGGGCAGAGGCGCTGTGTGCATCGTCCCCACCGCCTAGAAGCCGACGGGTCGGGTTCAGGTCCTGACTCGCTACCCTGCTGTGTGACTTTGGGCAAGACACTTAACCTCTTAGAAAGCGAGTCTCCCACAGATAAAAGGGTGCTGCTGTTCTTCTCGGGATATGGTGAGCACTGTGTGAGGAGGCACCGGCGGTCATGGCTGGGCACCAGGGAGGGACAGGGGGCGCCAACGCTGACCTGACTCCTGAGTCCTTGAGCCTCTGGCGGGGGCCTGGACATTCGGGGTCACTGGTGTCACGTGAGCTGACCTCCCTGGAGCTTCTCATTCAAGGAGAGGTAAATGGACAGGGCGAGGCGGAGGACAGGCTGTGGTCAGAACGTAGCGAAGCGTGGTCTGATCTGGCGCGAGGCCAGCTAATCCATAGCTGCAAAATTGGTTCCATTAGCTCTCTTAATGAGCTACAAAAGCCGGGAAGCGAGTGCACGAGAGAATAATGGCACATGTCTGAGGTTCTAATTTGAAACGGTGGCTAGAAAGTTAGATGCGACACTACCACCTGCTCTCCAAATAGCGTGGGGACCCTTGGGGGTGTGCGGGTGCAGAGGCTCTGCCTTTATTAGGTCGGTGCTGAGACCTTCAGAAGGGAATGCCTGCTTTAGAACCCTGAACTCGGGGTCAGTGCCATCCCTGACATCGGCCCCCAGAGCAGAGGCCGCACTGTGGTCCATGCTGTCAGGGGTCAAAAGCAGCCAACGGAGGGTTACACTGGCTGGCCAGGGGCCAAGGCGCGTGTTAGGAACCTTCCCAGGTGCTGGCAGCACAAGGCAGGGGTGGTCGCAACACCGGATGAAAAATGAATCCCATTATTCCAGTGGTGTCTCAAAAAATGGAGAAGTCTCCCCATGGGGGGACAATCCCAAATAAGCATAGACTTAGGAGCCAGAAGAGAGCTTAGAAATGGCTGAGTTCTAAACCCTTCTCAAGGAGACGGTATTTTTCTTTTCTTCTCTCCTTCTTCTTCCTCCTCTCCTCCTCCTCCTCCTCCTCCTCCTCCTCCTCCTCTCTTCCTCTTCTTCCTTCTCCTCCTCCTCCTCCTTCTTCTTCTTTGGTACTGGGATTGAACCCAGGGGCATTCTACCTCCAAGCTACACCCCCAGCCCTATTTAATTTTTTATTTGGAAAGAGGGGCTCGCTAAGTTGCTGAGAGCCTTGCTAAGTTGCTGTGATCCTCCTGTCTCAGCCTCCCAAGTATTGGGAATACAGGCGTGCGCCCCCACGCCTGGCTTGAGTATGTTTTTTTCTTATCCATAGCCTCCCTCTGTAGAGACTAGGGCTCCTTACAATGAAAACAGTATGAGTGAAAACCTGTGTTTTCCTATGATACTGGGTTCAGTTCTGCCGCCCGGGTGCGTGGTGGCGCGGGCCGGCGCTGCTGTGTAACCAGCGGTGGGGAGGGCAGCTCTTCACCTTTCCCGCCGCTGGCCTGGCGGGGTGGAAAGCCCTGAGGTTGGAGAGGAGGTGCTGGAGGGACATTCCAGTCCTTGCCTCTTTTCTCCTCTCCATCCTGGCACAGAACAAAGCTGGAATCCCAAGAATCTAAACGACCTGGTGGTGCTATCTCAGCAGTACGGGCCAGCGCCATGCTGCAGCCTCAGTCTTTATTGGGGAATCCATACTGGTTTGAATCTTCTTGTATATTTGCAAAATGATTGCTGAAGATGTTGCTAGAATGTTAGACTTTCCCCTTTCATATAAGGTTCGATGCTAAATCCCTTTTAGAATTTGGTCTTGGATGCCGGGCGTGGTGGCGCACGCTTGTAATCCCAATACTTGGGAGGCTGAGACAGGAGGATCACAGGTTTGCAGCCAGCCTCAGCTACTTAGGCCCTCCGCAACTTAGTGAGACCCTGTTTCAAAATAAAGAATAAAAAATAGGGCTGGGGGTGCCGGGTGTGGTGGTGCACACTTGTAATCCCAGTACTTTGGGAGGCGGAGACCGGAGGATCCGGGTTCGCGGCTAGCCTCAGCTCGCTCTCTCTCTCTCCCTCCCTGTCTCTCTCTCTCTCTCTCTCTCTCTCTCTCTACGTAGTGAGGCCCTCCGCAACTTCATGAAACCCGGTTTCAAAATAAAGTACAAAAAAATAGGGCTGGGGGTGTAGCTCGGAGGTAGAATGCCCCTGGGTTCCATCCCCAGTACCGCCAAAAAAAATTGGTCTTAGAAAAAGGTCAATGAATGTGCATCTCTGATAAAAGCTGTAGAGCCTACCCCATTTTCTCCTTTGCCAAGACTTCCAGGAAGTTCAGAATTAAAATTTGTCTTTGTTTATAGTTAAAAACTCATATGGGAGCTAGGCATGGTGACGCATGCCTGTAATCTCAATACTTGGGAGGCAGCGACAGGAGGATCACAGGTTCGAAGCCAGCCTCAGCAACTTAGTGAGGCCCTCTGCAACTTTGAGACTGTGTTTCAAAATAAAAAATAAAATAGGGTTGGGGGTATAGCTCAGAGGTAGAATGCCCCTGGGCTCAATCCTCAGTACCCCAAAACAACAACAACAAAAACTCACATAGGTTCTGGTACATTATATCATTCTCTTCATTCTAAAGAGAATCCGATGTTTTTGTTTCGTTCAGCTCCTGTCACGCTTTGGAATTATAAAATGCCTGAAATCCTGTTGTCACTAAGCAAGGCGTATGGAAATAAGGGGACTTGGAGAGCCTCGTGGGGCCGTGAGAGGAACCGGTCCTTGGCCTCCAGGAGGTTCCCTTTGCTGTGGGGCTGCTGTCTCTCGGGTTGTGGGTTGGCATGAAATCTAGAGCTTCATCTCCTTCATTTGTTACTGCCTCATTGATGGGAGAGATTACAAGCCAGCGTCTTCCTCTGGAGAGAGTGGGTGTTCCGGCTGGAGCCGCCGAGCAGCAGGCCCAGGGCGCAGGGTAATTGGCCGAGGGTGTGGAGGCTGGGGTTTTGGTTGCGGGGTGTGGGGGGTGGCTGCTTGTCTAGGCTGGTAGTGTCAACACCTCCTGCGTGTGAGAGACAGCTGGAGATACTGTGAACACTTTTACTTGAGAAGGGCCCAGCCCTGGCGTGAGCTGGAGGGGTACCGGATGGGCCGGGTGTGTGCTTGGGCACGTGGCTCTGGGTAGGTGGCCCTTCCTGGGCTGGGAGGCGGCTGGAGAAGAGCGTTGGGGGCTGGTTCCCAAGGCTGTGTCTTGAGAGTGGTTGCAGACAATCCCGCCGAGTCTGATGCTCTAGCAAGACAGACGGCTTTCCCAGCTCTGGGCAGTAACAGGTATTAGGTCCTGAGGTGGAGAGGGGGCCTCAGCGGGAGAGACGGTCTGAACAGAGGTGTCCAACCTCGGTCACTGTCCTGGGCAAGGCTGTCACATGTTGAGTTATGGCAGTAAAACCCCCAGTCTCTCTTGAGCACCCCCTTGTGGCCAGTTTCCTGCTGGCACTTTGGAGACATAGAAAACACTGGAAGAATAAATCGACAGATGTGTGAGTCCCACTCTCTGGAAGCTCAAAGTCAACATTGCAGAGGCTCGAGACACAGGCACACCCAAGGGCCCCGCCCCTCCTAGCCCTCCCCACCCCCACACATGCATGTAGGCAATGCCTGAACACACCCGTGTTCTCATGCACACACGCTTCCCCATACCCCTCCGTATTTACATACCTATTCACACATTTATTTTAGAACAAGTTTTCCGAGTCTTGTGCAAGCTGTGGTTTTGGCCAGTGCCTCTCCAACTTGGGGCCACCCCCTCCTCTCATCTGGCCTCCGGGAGGGGTTGTCCGGATGTCCCCTCAAAAGTCCTGTTCTCCTCCCTCTCCTAGCCCTGCCACTGCAGCAGGGGGCCCCAGGGCAATGACCTCACTTTCCAAGCCTCTGTTTCCTCAATCTGCAAATTGGGGCTAATGGTCCCCACCCGCTTGCCTCACAGGGTGGCACCAAGCATTCCCATGAGATAAGGGACAGCTGAGGGTTTTGTAAACTGCAAATTGTTTTCCAAACAGGCAAATGCTGCGGTTGTTTTCCCAGCTCCACCCTCACAGAAGCCCTGTCCTTGGGTGGGAAGGGGCCTAGTGTGGAGGTGGTGGGGGGCCTGGCTGTTCTGAGCCCCCAGTTCACCTGGTGGTGCTAAAGGAGCATGAGCCAGTGTCTGTGCGGGGCACGGGCCGTGTGCTGTCAGCTTTTGCTGGGGTTCAGTGGCTGGTGAGGTCAGTCGGTGTCTTAGCCATCTGGCTACCAGCTCTGGGGACACAGGAGAGAATCTGGTGAAGAGGGGTGAAGGGGTCACCAAAATCTGAGTCCAGAGGAATGTCATTTGTTCAAGGAATTTGCTTGTTGAGCTTTGGTGGGGGCCCACAACTCAACTTCAGCCAGGAGCCCCCTTGCCGCGGAGGAAGCCAGGGTCCCGTCTCCCAGGCAAGCGTGTCTGTGTGTGCCTGTTGGGCACTAGCTGGAGCTGTGGAGCTGCCCAGGTGCCCTCGCAGATCCTCCAGCTTTGGGGGGGGTCAGGGTTTGGATTTAGAACATACCCCAGACCTCAGTGGTAGACAAGGCAGCCATGTTGGAGGGGGGGCTTAGTTGCTGGGGAGGGGTCCCTGAGGGCATGGCCCAGGGCAGTGTTTCCAGGCAGGCTGTGGCAACAGCTTCCAGTTCTTCTCTCTCCTTGGCCACCACGAGCTGATAACAAGCTCTCTCCTCCTCTCTGCTTCCTGCCATCATGTCCTAAGGACTTGTAGCCCAGGCTCCTGCTGGGCAGCTGGTGTAAATGGACTCTATATATGGACTGAAACCTCCAGACCTGTAAGCAAATAAATCTCGCTTCCTCTAAGTTGTGGTCGTCAGGTATTTTCAGTCACAGCGGTGAGAATGCTGACCGAAGCAATGGGCCATTGGGGAGCTCAGGGGACACAGGACAGGAGTGAGGCACGGGGTCTATTAGTTTGTCATGAAAGCGGGGCGTGGTGGCGCACGCTTGTAATCCCAGTACTTGGGAGGCTGAGACAGGAGGATCCGGATTCGTGGCCAGCCTCAGCTAATTAGTGAGGCCCTCTGCAACTCAGTGAGACCCTGTTTCAAAATAAAGAATAAAAAAATAGGGCTGGGGGTATAGCTCGGAGGTAGAACGCCCCGGGTTCAATTCCCGGTACTGCAAAAAAAAAAGTTTGTCATGAGCCCCTCCCCCAATCTTCTTGTCCTCCTAGCTGTGACTGGGAGCACTATCGCCTATTCGAGTAGCCCCCAATGGGCTCGGATATGTGGATATAGAGTCCTTGGAGACCCAGGGGCTGTCCACAGAGGGCAGTGACAGGGGCCTACATACAGTAGGTATTTTTTTTTTATCTCACTGGGGATCGAACCCGGAGGCATTCTACCTCTGAGCTACACCTGTAGCCTGATTTTATTTATTATTATTATTATTATTATTTGTGGTGCTGGGGATTGAACCCAGGGGCATTCTACCTCCGAGCTATACCCCCAGCCCTATTTTTTATCCTTTATTTTGAAACAGGGTCTCACTAAGTTGTGGAGGGCCTCACTAAGTAGCTGAGGCTGGCAGCAAGCCTGCGCTTCTCCTGTCTCAGCCTTCCAAGTACTGGGATTACAAGCGTGGATTACAAGCATGGGCCACCATGCCCAGCTCCCGATTTTATTTCTTATTTGGAAACAGGGTCTCACTAGGTTGCTGAGAGCCTCACTAAGTTGCTGAGGCTGACTTTGAACCTGCGATCCTCCTGTCTCAGCCTCCCAAATTCTGGGATTATAAGCATGCGCCACCACGCCTGGATTACAGTAGGTCTTTTGCAAGGAGTGTCTGTCCAAAGGTCCCCTTTGTTACTCCTCTCCTAACTCCTCCATTTAGCCCAAACCCTGCAGCTTCACACTGGGGAAACAGAGGCTCAGAGAGGAAAAGGGACTGGCTCCAGGTCATACTGAGAATAAGGGTAGAATCGGGGTCTCCTGTCCCTTGACCTTGTGCTCATCGCCATGCCTAGGAATGGGGCTTTTGCTTGGTGAGTAAAGGTCTATGTGAGGCCAGTTTGGAGAACTGCCTTGTGAACAGGAGCAGTCCTGATGGGCCCCCTGGAAGAGGAGGGAAAGCCTGGGTCAGCAGAGAGAGTGGCTGAGACAGCCTGAAACAAGTTTGACCAGGATGTCATGTCACCCATTTGTTGAGTCTGCCTGGGGCTTCCTCAATTGAATCTTATCTTGTTCTTATCATGCGTGGTGAGAGTTTCTTCCCCTCATCCCTGCTTTATGGATTTAGTCATTAAATCTACAAATATTATCTGAGCCAGTGCTCTGTGCCTGGCCCTGAGCCCAAGGACTGGGACCCAGAGGTGACCAGGCAGACGGCCCTGCCCTGTGGGCCCACAGTCTGACGGGAGGCAGCAGGGTGCCAGCCTGGCTGGGGAAAGAGCCGTGTAATCAGGGCCCAGTCACTTCCCTTCCCTGCACCTCAATTCTCATCTAAAAAATAGCAATCATGAAGTCCTTTCCCCTAATATTTATAACATGCTCTGAACGGAGGCAGGCGCACCGAAAGTACAATATCCGTACGTGTGTGTTTGTTTAGAGTTATCAAAAGAACAAGCTAATTGTAGGTTGTGAGCGAGTGCTGCACAGAGGGTAAAAAGGGCGATGACGGGGGAGCTCTCTGGGGAGCTGGGAATGTTTTCTGTCTTGATGGGGGTGTGAGTCCTGGGGTGTGTGCAGTTGTCAAAGTTCATTGAACTGGGCTCGTGAGACCTGTGCATTTTACTGTGTGTAAATTACACCTCAATATACAAACAAAGAGAAAACAGAAAAAGAGAGAGAGAGAGAGAGAGAGAGAGAGAGAGAGAGAGAGAAAAGAGCAAAGGGAGAGTGAGAGACCCTTGAGGTCCTTTTTAGATCAGGCGATCAGGGAGGGCTCCTGGGAGGAGGTGAGTTAAGGGGAGTTCTGGAGGAGGAGGAGGAGGTCCTGGCTATGGGGAAGGAAGATAAGGAAACTGAGGCTCTAAGAGAGTTGGGGCTGTGTTCAGGGTCAACTCGAGGGGCTGAGCAGCAGCCCAGGAGACTTCTTAGCAGCTGGGCCTGAGTGGTCACAAGTGCATTGCTCTGGCTCCTGGGGTCTCCCCCGCAGAGAGGCCAGAGAAAGCATTTATTGGGTTTTCTGGGGACCCTCTCCCTGTGCCTGTGCTGTGCTCAGGGCCTCAGCCCTTGAGAAGGACTATTTAACCCGTGCGGGAAATGGGTTCCTATGGACTAAGCAGAGCAGGGGCGTGGAGCGGCTCCAGCTTGGGCTGTTCCACCTGCCCCCTCACCTCGGCAAGGCGCAGGTGCAGGCCCAGCTCAGGCTCCCTGGCCCCTCCACGCCATCCTCCTCCCGCCATCTCCCTCCCACACCTCCTGTCTCCCTCCAGCCCCCATCCTCCCATCCTCCCATCCTCTGATTGGCTAGGAACCCAGTGTTTCCTGGTAGGTCTCAGCCAGAGACCCCCAGGTTCACCTGACTCTGCCCTCAAGCTGCCCCCAGCCTGGCCAGAGAAACTGAGGCAAAAACATCAGAAGAACTGGGAGAACTTTCCAGAGGCAAAACATTTGAGCTGGGCGTGGTGACGCACCCCTGTAATCTCAGGAAGGCTGAGACAGGAGGATCACAGGTTTGAGGACAGTCTCAGCAAGTAGTTAAGACTCTCATCAACCTAGCGAGAACCTGTTTCAAAATAAAATTGGGCCGGGGGTGTAGCTCAGAGGTAGAATGCCCCTGGGTTCAATCCCCAGTACCACAAAACAAAACAAAAAATAATTGAATGGAGCCCAGAAGATTCCTTCAAAAGAGGAAGTTGACCCATTGGAGAAGGAGATGGGGAAAGACCTCACACGGCAGAGACAGGCACAGCATAGACACGGAGACTTGAGAGAGGCCTATCTGGGAGCAGCCATCGCATCATTCTGGACAGAGCAAAAGGTGTTTTGGGGCCAGAGGTAGCAGGAATTGAGGTAGAAGAAGGCAGGGAGGAAGTGGCATTTATCTGGAGGACACGGGGAGGGGTTGGGTACACAGATGGAGAGGGGTTAAAGATGGAGATGTGTTAAAGGGGGAGAGACACTGTCTGCATATCGCCCTGAACACACCCAATCTCATCTGATCTCGGACGCTAAGCAGGGCCGGGCCTGGTTAGTACTTAGATGGGTGGGAGAGAGGCAGGGCTGAGGACCCCGCCACAAGCATCCCAGCTGTGGGCTTGGGGTTTTATGAGAGAAAAGAGAGAAGACTCTGGTGTAGGGATGATAATTCTAGAAGGGGGGCAGAACGAGGAGGGTTCCAGGAGCCAGTTTGGGAGTCCTGACAGGAGATGGTCAAGTTAGGCTGGAGGGAGATGGGAAGGGGTAGAGGACAGGAGGAAAAGGGTGCAGGGAGGGAGGATGGTATGTCTTGGGTCCTGTGGCTAAGGACTGGGATAGCCTTGGCTGGAGCCCCTCAGGACACGGGGGAGATGGGCTGCTATGGTGTTGGGGGTGACTGCACCCTCTGCCCCCAGTGCAAATGGCCTGGACCTCAGGGTATTCTGGGAGACACCAACCGTGGTGTCTAGGCCAGGAGCCTTGGCCCACCGCAGCCCCCACACCCCCCATCCTGATCTGAGTAATGGAGCAGGGACTGCAGAGATGGTAGAGGGGCTTCTGTCCTGCCTGTGGTTCCATGTACTCTCTATCTTTTTTTTTCTTTTGGTACTGGGGACTGAATTCAGGGGCATTCTACCTCTGAGCTACACCTCTAGCCTTTATTTTATTTTATTATTATTATTATGATTATGATTATTATTATTATTTTTGCGGTACCAGGGATTGAACCCAGGGGCATTCTACCTCTGGGCTACAACCCCAGTCCTATTTTTTTTTATTCTTTATTTTGAAACAGGGTCTCACTAAATTGCGGAGGGCCTCACTAAGTAGCTGAGGCTGGCCGCGAACCCGGATCCTCCGGTCTCAGCCTTCCAAGTACTGAGATTACAAGCATGTGCTACCACACCCGGCTATTTTTTGTTTTGAAACAGGGTCTCACTAGGTTGTTGGGAGTCTCGGTACATTGCTGAGGTGCTTTTGAACCTGTGATCCTCCTGTCTCAGCCTCCCAAGTCCTGGAATTACAGGCATGCACCACCACGCCTGGCTTCCATGTATTCTTTGCACTGCCTGTATTCCCAGGCTGGGGTTGAGGGTAGCAGCTCCAGAGGTTAAGAAATAGTCAGGGGCAGCAGATTCCAGAAAGGACTTCCTTCCTCTCCCCACATTTGCCCCAGTTCACTGGTAACTGGAAAGCTTGGCCCTGTAGCCTGCCCCTCCGTGCACTAAGGCCGGAGTGGCCCAGGGTCCTGGGGGTGCTGAGCAGGGCAGGGCTGATCTGAGCTGTGGTCTTGGGTATCCTCAGCCCTCCTCAATTAGCAAAGAGAATGTGCTGGGTTTTGAGTGGGCAAGCCTGCCGGGGATGGCTTGTCCTTGCTCCCCATCCTGGGCCCTCGCCCGCACGCGGCCGTCAGCTCCTCTGAGCGCGGCTGCTCAGCGGCTTCGCTCATCTCCAGTGCTCGGTGTTCTGGTTGGCAGCCACAGCCCAGGGCTGAGTTAACGTGAGCTTCTCCCGATGTCCGCCTTGCCGATGCAGCCTGTGGGCATGGCTCTGTCGTAACTCCGTTTTACAGGGCTGTGGGCTGCGGCTTGGAGCCGGGCGTGTTTGCCTAAGGTCATACCAAGTCACTGGAGCAATCCAGTCCCAAACCCACACCCCACTCCTCCGCCTCTCATCTCCCTCCACTAGGGTTCTCCCTGTCCCCAGGCTCTATCTCTGGGTCCTCACCTGGGTTTGGGAGGCATGGGATGAGGGCGGGGCCTCTGCAGCCAGGTCACCTTGAGGTGGCCCCATGTCTCTAGCAGTGAAGACTGGCACTGTCCCCCGCCCTGCACAGCAGCTCCTAGGGAAGCTACAAAGTTACCTTGGAAGCCAGAGACTGAGAGGTCATGACCAAGCAACTCATTTTAGAAGCACTTTTCGTGGTAGTGACAGTTTTATTCCCGCGCCCACTCCTGGAGGATTTGAAGTCTTAATTACGTTTGCTCCTGCAGGGGCGTGGCCTTGTCTCCCTTCACTGGGGCTGGATCCCAGAGGGATAGACTGACCCATACAGGCCTCAGCCCTCCCACAGGAAGCCTTCCTCCTGCTCCTGCGGCCTCCTGCTCTTGCTGGGGCCCTTGGGCAGATTGCCTGCAGGGAAGTTTAACCCCTCATCCCAGGCTTTCTGCAGCACCCTCCACTTTCACCCAGAGGTGCTGGGTGAAAGCAAGGAGGAATTGCCATGGGCCTACTGTGTGCCAGGTGCCATCCTACACATGTCACACCTACAGTCCCCAATCCTAGCCATGAAATGGGGCAGCCATGCCATTCCCATTGCAAAAATGAGGCTCAAGGGATGTGTGGTCCCTGGCCTGGGGGCCCCTGGCTGATGTGATTTTCTATAAAACCCACTCAATTTCCACTTGATTTGCTGCTCCTGAGAAAGGAGACAGGGGCTTCTCCAGCCTGTCAGTCACCTCCGAGGGCCTCTTTAGCCAGGCCGCCTGCGCCCATGGCTGGCCATGAAGTCCAGAGGCTCGCTGGACCACGAGGCAGGGAAACCTGGATTTGAATCTTCATTCTGCCTCTCCCCCACAGGGCAGGCCACAGGCCTCACTGAGCTTGTATGTACCCCGTCTGCAAAGTGAAGGCTGTGAGCCTGACGCCCTCGGTGCTCATCCCCCACAGCTCCTGTATGACAGCCCCAAGGCCCGGCAGGAGGTGGACCACCACTGGCAGGCGTCCGGCGGCCCCCACATCGTGCGCATCCTGGACGTGTATGAGAACATGTATCACAGCAAGCGCTGCCTGCTCGTCATCATGGAATGGTAGCTTCGGCCTGCCTCGGGGCGCCCCCCCCCCCCCCCGTCCCTGCACTCCAGCCTCCCTGGCAGCCTTCTAGGGCCTTTTCTCTCTTTCTTTTTTTTTTGTAATAATACTGGGGGTTGAACCCAAAGGCATTCTACCACTGAGCTATACCCCACCCCTTTTTGTTTTTAGTTTGGGGACAGGGTCTCACCAAGTTGCCCAGGCTGGCCTTGAACCTACGATCCTCCTGTCTCGACCTCCTAAGTACTGGGATTACAGGCATGCACCATGGCACCTAGCTAGGGCTTTCCCTCCCAATTCTAGCTGCAGATAGCAGCTCAGGGTGCCTGAGGCATTGCAGCCAGGTAGGAACAGCACCACCCAGAACACAGGGGCTTCTGGCAGGGATACGAGCCCGCCACCTTCCCTTAGTTCCGAGTTCAGATGCACCTGCCCATGCTGCCAGCCCCTGAGCGCCAGGTTCTCCAGCGCACAGGAGGCTGACGATGCTGCTCACGAGGGAGGAGCAGCAGGGCCAGGAGCCGAGACCTCCGACCCAGGCAGGGGCAGGGCGATGCCGATGCGCCCCCTCTGCTTACGGTCACCTCCTCTTGCAGTATGGAAGGTGGCGAGCTGTTCAGCAGGATTCAGGAGCGTGGCGACCAGGCTTTTACCGAGAGAGGTACGTGCGGGCAGCAGGGCTCGTGGTGGGAGTCGGGGTGAGAGGGCTGCGTCGGAAGTGCTGTGTGATGCTGGGCAAGGCTCTGCTCTCTGTGCCTCAGTCTTCCCATCAAAACAAGAGGGGGGGGAGCATGTCCCATCCCCCCAAGGTGTTCTGTGAGTCTGTGACACCCATTGGAGATGGGCTCTTCATGGCCTTGGGGTGGAGGCCTCAGAGCCTCTTGGTGCTGGGGAGAGGCAGCCCAGGCCTGAAGAAAGAGGCCCAGGTGGGCTGGGGCATCCTTGGAGGAAACTGGGGGGTCAGGGGGGGTCTAGGATGAAGGTCCCACTACACCATGCCCAGGAGGGATGATAGGGTGGGGTCCTCCGGTCACCTGACCTTTGACTGGCGTCCCCGACCCCTCCTCTGCCTGCATCTGCAGAGGCCGCAGAGATCATGCGGGATATCGGCACCGCCATCCAGTTCTTGCACAGCCAGAACATCGCCCACCGGGACGTCAAGGTGAGGCTCCAGGGAAGGCGGTGCCCCACGGCTCCCAGCACTGGCCGACGGAGGCCAAGTTCCTTGGTCATTGTTCAGAGCCTCAGCTCTCCTCAGCCTCTCCTCCCAGGGCCTCCCATTCTGCTCCTGCCAGGTGGCGCTCCTTGCTTCCTCCAGACACTGAGCAATGCCAATAGAAACGAGAATAAACAACTGCCTGCCGCCAGCCAGTAGCCCTGACGAGTATCTCCTTTCATCCCTTGCCCAGCCCGTGAGATAGGGGCCATTACCCACTTTATAGACAAGCAAACCGAGGCGCAGAGAGGGATTAAGTGTCTTGCCTCAGACCGTGCACTTGCTGCGCTGGGATTCATTCATACCTTCGTGCACCTGCTGAGCCAGTGCCAGGCCTCCGGTGGGGGCTCCCTGATGCCGTCGGGTCTTCTGTGAAGTCAGCTGTGGTTTCAAAGGTTAGGCCTTACACGCCAGCATTTTAACAGAAAGAGACCATCGGTGGGCACTGCAGGAAGGCACACAGGGAGCCCCAGTTCCTGGGCCTGCTTGCCTTCCCAGGGATATTCTGGAAGCTCAATGCTCTAAATTTCCTCTCCTGGGAGGACTGGGTCTTCTTGGCAGCCCTACATGTGTATGTACACACGCATGTGCACACCTAAACACGCACGTGTGAGCCACCGTCAGAACAGAGTCGGTTCCTGTGGGCTCTCTGCCCGGCTCTGGAGCATCAGCCCCCTTGGCTTCTTTGCTCCTGTGTCTGGGAGGGAGAGCCGAGGGCCAGCTCCCGCAGCCTGCCCTTCCTCTGGCTGAGTGCCGCCAGCCTTTGGTTCAGGATCCATGGAGCCACAGCAGACCCACCTTCTGAATCCTTGCTTTACTTCATCCCCGGCTTCTCTTTTCTAAGGAGAGAAAAGCCTTCTGCACAGCAGATGTCTTTGTATACGCGAAATCTGCTTCTCTGTTTTTATCCCAATCCAAGGTCAGATCGTCTCAAACGGAACCTGAGAAATACCTCCCACTGGCTCCAAACCTGAGCTCCATCCCATTCCCTGTCTTTCTACCCCAGCTCCGCTTGGGTGCCCCTCCCGCCCCTTGGCCTAGACCTGGATCCTACCCATTCATTAAAAGCCAGCTTCAGGGCTGCCTCCCGCACGCCCCATCACGGGCCAGCCTGTGCCTTGCAACGGGGAAGAATGGCCTCTGTGCGGCCCCCGGGTCTGATCGGTGGGGGCGTCCTCCTGAGGGAAGGCTGGACGACTGGCCTTGCAGGCTCCCTCTGGGCTGGATGTGGGACATGCTGGGCATCACCGGCTCAGCAGCAGTCGGCATGGCCCCACTCCCTGGTTCTGGCATTTTGTGGCAGTCCCTCCAGTCCAGGACGGGAAGTTCCTGCCCCGGGCTCTCTATGGCGCTCGGTCATTCACAGCCTTGGCTGGGCACCTCCTCACTTTCCCTCTGTGAATGAAGGTGTCACCTCGACTTCTCTGTACTCGCTTCGTGCTGTCGATGGCCGAGGCCCAGGTCATTTTATGAGACGGACCTGGCTCCTCCCGCACTGGGATGGGGGCAGGGAGCCTGGCTAAAGATCACCCAAGGGCTCTGCCCCGCCTGTTACCTAGCGCCACACGTCGTGTTTTCTCTTCCTGGCCTAGCCCGAAAACTTGCTCTACACATCCAAGGAGAGAGATGCTGTGCTTAAGCTCACCGACTTCGGCTTTGCCAAGGAGACCACCCAAAACGCCCTGCAGACACCCTGCTACACTCCCTATTACGTGGGTGAGTCCTTGGGCCATGGTTCGTACCTCCCCACCCCCTGTGTACACTGCTGTGGTAGGTGGCAGCGGTGGTGTGTGGAAACCAAAGAGTTAAAGCCTGGCGAGGAGGGAGGGGGAGAACTCTGTCTGCCTGGAGGCGGGTGACGTGGGGGGCCGGAGGCTGCAAAAATATTCTCCCAAACTTCAGCTCCTGCTTTTGAAAATAGATCCAGGAAAATTCTGGCTGTGGCCTGTGAGCTGAATGACATCACAGCAGCTCTAAATATATATGTGATAAAAGGCTGCCGCCAGCTCGGGACAGAGCCCAGCCGTGGTTGTTTTTCTCCGGTTTTTGTCTTCCTGGGATTCATATTCAGAAAGTGGGCAGGCATTTTCTCCTCCGTTAGAGGGATGCAGGGGACCAGTCACCTCCTCGTGGGAGAGGAAACTTGAGCCAGGGCCTGGGTGGGGCCTGAGGGTGTTCATAGACTCATGCTTCCTGACAAAGCTCTGAGCAGCCCCCGGGTTTGGAAAGGCTCCTGCTGCAAGCTTTTCTTACCTGAGCGTGGAGTGCTGATGGGGGCTCTTCTCCCTCAGGAGAGGCCTTCTGGGAGGGCTACTGAAGGGGCAGGAAGCCCCCAAGACAGCTGCAAGGGCAGCCCGGTTGCCAGGATCCATTTCCCAAGGTTTTTTGTTTTTGTTTTTTGCAGTACTAGGGATTGAACCCAGGGGTGCTCTACCTCTGAGCTACACTCTCAGCCCTTTTTATTTATTTTTTTTTATTTAGAGATCGGGTCTTGCTAAGTTGCCAAGGCTGGCCTTGAACTTGTGATCCTCCTGCCTCAGCCTTCTGAGTAGCTGGGATCACAGGTGTGCACCAGCTAGACTTGCCCTTTCTTTTTTACTTCCTTCCTTCCTCCTCCCTCCCTTTCTTTCTCCTTCCTTCCTTCCTTCCTTCCTTCCTTCCTTCCTTCCTTCCTTTCTTTCTGTGCTGGAGATTGAACCTTGGGGAATTCTGCCTCCTAGCTGTACCCCAGCTCTTTTTATTTTTTTTAAATTTTGAGACAAGGTCCTCCAAGTTGCTGAGGCTGGCTTTGAACTTGCAATTCTCCTGCCTCAGCCTCCCAAGCAGTTGGGATTACCCTGTGCCCAGCCATTTTGCAGTACTTTGACTTAGAAATCTTCTGGCCTGCTGACCTTGTTGCACAGATGGGAAGACCGAGGCCTGTGGGTTGGCAGCCGAGCTGACAGTGGATTGCGGAGCCCTGCCCAGGGCTCCTCCTTGCCAGTGACCTAGGCTGTGTGCTCAGGGAGGCAAGAGGCACAAGGCAGCTGGAGGGCAGGCCCTCACTAAGCTCTGGCTTAGTGAAAGGACTGGCTTTCTCCCCATCCTCCTTCACCAAGGTTGAGACTGGCAGAGGGGCCGAAGGAGCCAGGGGGCTGTCTGAAAGCAGCGCCCCCCCCCCCCGAGCTGCTTCTCCTCCCCCAACCTCATGCACATGCTGCCTTCCTAGAAAGTGCCAGACGCCAGTCTGCCCACCCCACCTCCCAGCCCAGGCACCCGCTCCTCATCTTGCCGGGCTCCAGGCTCCTACCTGGGTTTCAAGCTTCTCGGGACTGAGCAGCCTCCTATGCCTTCTGCCCCGCAGCCCCTGAGGTCCTGGGCCCAGAGAAGTATGACAAGTCGTGTGACATGTGGTCCCTGGGTGTCATCATGTACATCCTGTGAGTATCATCCCCACCCCTGCCTCCTGTCCCCACCCCCACTATATACTTTCAGAATGACTTTTGTCCCCATGTCCTTGGTGAGGGACTTGTGTGTCACCCTTGGGCAGGTTGTCCTTCAGGCTGCCAGAGGTTGTGCCCATGTTTCTGGGACATGCCTAAGAATCCCGAGGGCCGTTACCATGGTGTCTGGTTGCCTGTCTCCCCAGTGAGGGGCTTAGGGAAGAGAATGGGTCTGCCCCCACCTTGTGCCAAATGACCTCCTCCCTCCCCAGCCTGTGTGGCTTCCCGCCCTTCTACTCCAACACGGGCCAGGCCATCTCCCCAGGCATGAAGAGGAGGATCCGCCTGGGCCAGTACGGCTTTCCCAATCCTGAGTGGTCAGAGGTCTCTGAGGATGGTGAGTGAACTTCAGCCGGAGACATCCCTTAGGTGGCAGACGGACCTGTGTCCAAATCCTGGCTGCCCCACTTCCTAGCTGTGTGACCCCAGGCCAATCCCCTAACCATTCTGAGCCTCAGTCCCTCCATCTGCCAAATGGTCTCAAAACTTGCCCCTTTCAAACCCCTTCTGACTTCGATTCCTCATTCCTATTGACCCCTCTAGGGACCACAGGCAAGTCTGCTGTAGTTATCTGTTGCGGCCTAACAAATTATTCTAAACATTTAGTGGCTGAAAACCAGAAACAGTTGTTAGCTCACTGTGTCTGTGGGTTAGGATGGTGGGAGCGCATGCTGCCCTGACCCCACAGGGCTCATGGCCTGTAGGAGGGGTGGGGGACTGCAACCTCACTGCTCCCCTCTCTTCCCTGGGCCCCTAGCCAAGCAGTTGATCCGCCTGCTGCTGAAGACAGACCCCACAGAGAGGCTGACCATCACGCAGTTCATGAACCACCCCTGGATCAACGTGAGCGCCTGCTCCCCGCAGCGGGTGGGGTGTCGAGCTGGAGCGCGGTGGCCAGGCTGGAGGGCAGGCACTCCGAGGCCTGGGTGCAGGGCTGGAATGGGCCCTTGCGCACAGATACCTACAGCCTGGCTTTGCCACTGCCCCGGCCAGGCTCCGTCACCTCCCTTGGTTTCCCTATCTGAGCCTGGGAGAAGGTGGGTTGGGGGTGGCCAGCACTGTGTCACACGCCTCTACACTCTAATCCATGGACTTTGGGGTTCCTTCCAGCAATCAATGGTGGTGCCACAGACCCCACTCCACACGGCCCGGGTGCTGCAGGAGGACAAAGACCACTGGGATGAAGTCAAGGTGGGCAGACTCTGCCTCAGTCTCCCTGTGGTTTCCAGGATGGCGGCTCAGCCTCTGGGTGTTTGGCTCCTCCCCCACACCTGGAGCACAGGGTGCCAGTGGCCCCCATGTGGCACTCTGAGCACTGGATTTCCCTACTCCATTCAGGGGGTGCTCCCTCTGTGAAGGGGGACTTTGGGTCAGGGGCCGTAGCATTGGTCATAGCCTCTTTATGACCAAAAATATTTGGGAGGGTGGTCATCCTTGTTTTAGACTCAGCAGAGGCCAGGTGTCATCCTATGGGACAGCAGCTCTGAGCCCTGGGACACCTGGGATACAATCTTCAGGCCCCAGTGTCCTGGGTACCCGGCAAGATGGCGCTCTCTGCAGGCCGCTGGTTCTGAGCAAGTGGCCTGGTTCAGTTCTCTGCCCACTTACCCTTGGTGTGGTCCCAGGAAATCACTACTTTTCTGTGCCCCAGCTGTAGGGAGGGTCATGTGACACCAACAGCTTGGCCCAGCGCTGGGCACGTGGTGGGTAGCACAGGCTGTCACTGCCATCACGGATGCCATTAAGGGGCTGCCCAGGCAGGAGGGTGACGGCTCTTAAGGTCAGTATATGACTTCTTTGTGCACCATGCTGTCTGTCCTCAGGAGGAGATGACCAGCGCCCTAGCCACCATGCGGGTGGACTACGACCAGGTGAAGATCAAGGACCTGAAGACCTCTAACAACCGGCTCCTCAACAAGCGGAGGAAAAAGCAGGCAGGCAGCTCAGCCTCGCAGGGCTGCAACAACCAGTAGCTCACGGGGCCTGGGAGGAGCTGGGCTTCGCAGCCTGGGTGATGACAGACTGCCGGTGGCCGGGGTCATTCTTTTAACAAAAGGATTATTTTGTTGTTTTAATGTGTCACTTGGAACTTCAAGATGGAGGGCCCTGACCCAAGACCTCCTTCAGAGCCCCAGTTCAGGCTGAGGCCCTAGAGAGGGGCGGGGCCCAGGGGCCGGGATGCCACCTGCTACAGCTGAAGCACCTTTGGCCAAAGGTGTCTCACTCCGGGGCCTGGCCTTAGCCTTCTGGGCCACTGGGAGTTGTGGCTGGGCTTTCTTTCTTCGGCAGAGACACCCCCCTGTGGGCTGGGCAGATGGGCCTGGCCTTGAGAAAGGCATCCGGCCATTGGTTGCCATGGTGACCAGGGACAGTGTTGCTGTCTGTGAATGCTGAGTGAGCGAGCGAGGGAGGGAGGAGGGGCACTTGAGGGTCTACCTCTGCCTTCTTGGGGAGGTTGGTTTCCCTTCTCAGCCTCTCCCCTCTTTGGTCTCCCTGAGGCAGCTAGGTCCAGCCTCCCTGCCTACCTAGAAGATCCAGCCCTGCTTTACTGTAGCTCCAGCCCAGATGGTACTGAGCTCCCCCGACCCCCAAGGAGTTCCTGGGCCTAGCCATCCTGTCACTATCCCCTACCCAAAGGGTGGTTTCTTATCTCAACCTAAGGTAGGGGGTATCTTCAGCCCTTTTCCACTTGGAAAATGTCACTGTGACAGAAGCCTCCTTCTGTGCTGGGCGTGGTGGCGCACACTTGTAATCCCAGTACTTGGGAGGCGGAGACCGGAGGATCTGGGTTCGCAGCCAGCCTCAGCTACTTAGTGAGGCCCTCCGCAACTTTGTGAGACCCGGTTTCAAAATAAAGGATAAAAAATAGGGCCAGGGATGTAGCTCGGAGGTAGAACGCCCCTGGGTTCAATCCCCGGTACCACAAAAAAAAAAAAAAAAAGAAGCCTCCTTCTCATCTGCTCACTAGATCCAAGGTGGGAAAGCCCTTCTCTGTCGATGGCAGGGGCTGGCTTTGGTACTTTTGTCAGAGGGGATGGTTGGCTCCCCATTTATCAGGGATCTCTTTCTACACTCCAGTCAGCTGAGGTGGTGGAGAGCTGCTGAGCCACGCTCAGACGTGTGGCCTTGCTCAGCCTGAGCTGGAGCAGAGAGGGCTCTTCCTGTCTGACCCAGGCATATGCAGCCCACTCTGCCCAGGGTGGCCTCGAGGTGCTGAGTGCTAAATATGGGGCCTGACAAGTGCCTGACACCCAGCCTAGTTCCTGGTGGCTGGCCTCTTTCTCTCTGGCTGGGGAAACCAGAGACCATGTCAGCTAGAACAGTGCTGCTGGGTTCCCATCCAGATATTAATAAACATTGTTTTGACATTTTCTCCCGGTTCCTAGTCTTCTCTTTGTCTATGGGGTTGGACGCAAGTGGCCGAAGGACAGTTGCTCACCCCCACTAGGATTTCACCCCAGCTGGAGAAGGTCTTTCGGGCCTGATAAACATGCCAGACGGACTCTAGAGCCGTCACGGGCCTCAGTAGGCGTGGAAAGGTCAAAGGGGCCGAGGGACGGCAGTTGATGCCTGCCCCCAGCTCCGCGCCGCCCCTGTGCACTGTGTGTGTGATGCCCACCCCCGGCCCCGCATGTGCCAGCGTCTGCCCACAGTGGCCACCCCCAGCTGCGTGCCAGCCTGCTGCAGCGCTGAGCTATTTTCAGAAGCTGCCAGATTTCATTTGGCAGCAAGAATATCGGGGAGGGGAGGGGACAGGATCTAGAGGACTGTCTTTTCACTACTCCAGTAAGAGAGCACCCTGGCCCCTCGGGAGCCCTTGCGGGCAGCCTCAAGGGGGCCCTCACTGTGGCGTTTCTCCCCCAGCTTCAATCTTGAAACCTCCCCGTTTTCCAAGAGCTCAACGGGCGCAGGCAGCGCTCCCTCCCCTGCCCTCCCCCTCTTCCAGCAGGGCACGGAGGAGGGCGCAGAGATGCTAGAAGGCAGGGGACAGGCAAGCACTCCAGAGATGTGCTGCTGCTTCCCAGCCTGGTGACCTTGGAGAAGTCCCTCAGCTTCGCCGACCTCCATTCCCCCGACTGTGTACTGTCACCTGGAGATCCGGGCAGATGATGTGAGCCAACTGCTTAGTGGGGTGCCTGGTACGTGGCTGGTGCCCATCCCCCATGAGCCACCCCCGCATTCTTAGCCATCAGGAAGAAGTCCCTAGAGTTGTCTGGGAGAAAAGCAGTCCAGCCTCTAATCTACCTCTGGGACTTTCTCTCCAGAAAAATCCAGCCTTGGAATTTTTTTGGGGGGGTACTAGGGATTGAACCCCAGGGCTGTTCTACCTCTGAACTACATCCCTGGCCCTATTTTATTTTTTATTTTGAAACCAGGGCTCACTAAGTTGCTGAGGGCCTTGCTAAGTTGCTGAGGCTGGTCTTGAACCTGCAATCCTCCTGTCTCAGCCTCCCAAGTACTGGGATTACAGGGGTGCGCCACCATGCCCAGCTCGGCCTTGGAGTTTCAGCCCTGGGCTTCAGGAGTGCTGCCAGATGGACTTGAGGGTCCCGGTGGAGCCCGTGGTTCAGGCCAGCGCTCCTACCATACTCTAAGTCTGGGAAAATGCAGAGTTCTGTATAGTTCACCAGAGGTGCGGATGGGCTCCCTCACTTGCCTACCGAGCTCCACTGAGCCTGAGGCTGGGCCGGGAACAAGAAAAGCAGCAGCCAAAGCTTCAGACACGGTTCTCACCTCAAGGAGTTTACATTCACGACGGAGAAGGACAAAACGTTACACAAATACATGTAGCATCACAGCCTCGATGTGGTTGATGAAGGGAGGATGTGGCTCTAGGAGAAAAAGGTGTCGTGGGGCAATTTGAGCCCCAGAGTTGAGGCACCCCAGAGCCAGGACGTGGGCTGATAGGTTACAGGGTTGAAGGCAGAACAGTGCCGTAAGTCTTCCGGGAGGCTGATCAGGTGCCCACCTGCCAGGCTCAGGGAAGGATTCTTATTGGTTACACTTGGCCAGCTGCTGTTGTGGCGGAGGGAGCACGCCCCCTCCTCCGCCATAGCGGTGGTTAGCAGGGAAGAGGATGGAAGGGTGGCCCCCTTGTCTCCTGTGTCTGCTTGGCCACTTCCCAGGGCCCATGAGGAACATGGCCCGGTGGCGAGCCCAGCCCGGGGCCTGGCCCCCGGTCTCTGGCATTTGATGTAGTTCTCACATGCCAGGACTGGGAGGCTGGATGCCCGGCCAGGTCACACTCCTTGTGGTGCCTCAGTATCTGTGAAATGGGAACAAACCCCTGACAATCAGCTGGAATCCAGGGAGCTGAGAAGCCAAGTGCCGCATGTTCCTTCACATCGGTTCATCCAGATGCACGGGCGCTTGCCTGCGCTCCATGATGGCTTCCATGGGAGCTTTCACTACAGAATTCCATAACAGGTGTGTGTGTGTGTGTGTGTGTGTGTGTGTGTGTGTGTGTGTGTGTGTGAGAGAGAGAGAGAGAGAGAGAGAGAGAGAGAGAGAGAGAGGTAGCCCCCGACTCTGTCCTCGGAACCTGATGCTGGCTGGCTTCCAGCAGTCTGGCTCATTGCTATTCTATACCAGCCCCTCTCCGCCCTCGCCCTCGATTCAGCCCCTGCACCGCGGCGTCAGAATTGAACCTCAAAATGCAGCCTGCTGCAGCCTCTGCAGGGGTCTCAGTGTTTCCAGCCCGCCTGAGGACTCTCTCCTGCAGGCGTGGGGTGGGGTGAGGGGCAGCAGGTCCTCTGAGGCTGTCTCCATCCAGCACCCGGTGCATTAGGCTGAGCCTCCACATCCCTGATGGGTCCTCACAGCTGCCTCAAGCTCCACAGGGTAAAATCCTCCCTTTTGTCCCACTGGCAGCCAGGATATTTACCCCTCTTGGGATCAAGATCAGCGGACTGGAAGCCACCTCCTACCCTGTGTGTGGGATGGGGGAGGATCATCGAGACCCCAGAGACCTGAGTGTCGGTTTACCTGAGGCCTTGGCCAAGGCTCCTCATCTTCGAGGCTCCTCATCAGTAAAATAAGATGTTGATTAAGCAGTACCGGGTCATCCCAGCACCCTGGGCAGACCAGTGATGGGGTGTGAAGAATGCTCGGTGGACTCAGGCAGACCATGCACTTTATTAGGCCTCACTTTTCTTTCTTTTCTCTCTCTCTTTCTTTCGTTTTCTTTCTTTCTTCTTTTTTTTTTTTGTGGCACTGGGGATTGAACGCAGGGACATTCTACCTCTAAGCTACACCCCCAGCCTTATTTTATTTTTATTTTGAAACAGGGTCTCACTAGGTTGATCAGAGTCTCACTACTCACTGAGGCTGTCCTCGAACCTGCGATCTTCCTATCTCAGCCTCCCAAGTACTGGTATGACATGTGTGTGCCACCACTCCCATCTTTTCTTTTTCTTTTGGGGGTACCGGGGATTGAACCCAGGGACATTCTACCTCTGAGCTACACCCACAGCATTTTTTTTTTTAATTTCTTATTTTGAAACAGAGTCTCACTAAATTACTGGGGGTCTTACTAAGTTGCTGAGGCTGTCCTCGAACCTGCAATCCTCCTGTTTCAGCCTCCCAAGTACTAAGATTACAAGTGTGCACCACCACATGGGTCTCTCAGTTTTCTTATCTGTTAAATGGGAGTAACACTCATAAGGGTGAGGTAGGACTGTGATGGTGCCTTGGCCACCAGCATCTGCTAGGAAATGTGTCCAGCTGCCAGGCACTCTGCCAGCTCTACCCTCTGCTTCCCCTGACCAGGAGAAGGTGGCTGGGGACTCAAGGGCACCAGTTTCCTGGGGCTCAGAGGAGCTGGCAGCCAGCAAGACAGGTTAATTGGGGTGTGGGGCCACCTGCTGGTCACTCGGGTAAGCATTCAGTGGACACCTACTGTGTGCCAGAGCTGGAAAGCGCTCTGGTGGGGGTGAGACCACATCATGATGAACAGCTGCTGTTCACTCACTGCCTACTGTGTGCCAGGACCGGGTAGCTTGACTTGGGTCATCTTGCTTCGTCCTCACATCCCATCTTACCCAAAGAAACTGAGCCCCAAGCTCTTAGCCACTGCCCTCTGTGCCAAAGGAGGCCCCAGGAGGGAAATGCTACTCAGCTGGGACAGTAACAAAAGGCTCCCAGGCATGCCGGCCATGTGAACTCAAAGGACAAGCCAGATTTGGATGGACAGGATTTAGGGAGAGGGCGTCGCAGCTGGCAGCCACAGCAAGAGGGTCTCCCATTTCCTCATGCCCCTCCTGTAGGGAGTCCGAGTGGGGTGCTGGGAGTGAGGGGGGAGCACCTGGGGGCAGCTTCTCCCTCTTAGAGCCCCCAGGGCATGCTCACATCTGGCATTCCCATGCCCCAAGCCCCCCTCTGGCCCTGACCCTGCACCTCTCAGGAAGGTTTAAAGTCAGGGCACTTTCCTACAAGTGAGACAGATATTGAGCCTTAATAGCACAGCCTGGGGTCCCCTCCTGACTCTGTTTTGTGACTTTGGACAACCTCCTCAATCACTGTGTCCATTTCCTCATTAGAACATGTAGACAGCAACACGTGTCCCTCTCCCCCCGGACTGTGAGACTGTGAGAGGCATAGCATTGTACAGAGCTCCCAGCTTGTCACAGGTCCCCCCAGATTCACCTGACACAAGAGGCTGCGTGGGGCATGACTGCATTCAGGGAAGTGTCAAGTCACAGGTTAAAGCCTTCAGAAAGGAGGCAGTCTTCTGGAAGGAGCTGCAGTCAGAGCTGTGTCTGACGGAGTGGCCGCCTGCCCTTGGGCCTCTCTCAGTGAAGGTCCCCGCCAGGCCAGGGCCTCGTGGGCTGAGTGGTGGGGCTGCCAGGGCTGCTGGGGAGACAGGTGAGGCAGAGGGGGCTGCCCAGCGGCAGCCAGGCAGGTCCAGAGAACACCTTCCCACAGAGTCATGAAGGGAGCCAGAGACTGTGGGGCACAGAGCAGGGCACACCAGCCAGAAGAGGGGCGAGGCTGGCCCAGAGTGCCTGCTGTGGGCCTCCCTGCGCTGCGGGCCTCCCTGCGCTGCGGGCCTCCCTGCGCTGCGGGCTGGGGCAGGCTAAGCAGATGGGACTCCTTCTCTAAGGGTGGAGCCCACAGCCGAAGACTGGGGTGACAGAAGGGGCAGGGAAGTCTCTAAGTAGAGGACACCCAACTAAGGACAAATGACAAGAAGGAGAGGAAGAGGAAGGGCATCCCCAGCGCAGAGAACAGCCAGTGCAAAGGCCCCGCAGCTCACAAGGTCTGAGTATCTGAGGAGCAAACTGAGCACGTTGTACCCGGAGAGTGCTGGGCTCCACCGGCCTCCCCTGGAGAGAGCATGTGGGCAGCCTTCCGGGACCCCAGGAAATCAGTTTTTTGGAAGTGCCTTCCTCTAGGCTCTGGCACTGACCAGGGAGGCTCTGGCCCAGGGCTTTCCATAACTTGGCCAGAGATGAATCAGCCCTCACCTGGCCCTTGACTCTATGGAGGGAATATCAGCTCCTGAAATGGCTTCAATACCTTACTGGTGGCAATAAATTGAACCCACTAAACTGTGGATACAGAGCTCTCTGGGGCTGTTAATATCAGCAAAACCAACAGCCCGTGTCTGTTTTCACACCAAGGTGCAATAAGATGTAACTCACCTGTGGAGATAGATTCTATAGAGATAGGACCTGCCCTCTGGGGGTCGATCCCCAATAACTGGGTTTGATCCCATTGGAGTTACGTGCATGCTTGGGTGGAAGATCTCTGGGGTTGGGGGTGAGCAGAGGTTCTCAGCAACAGTCACACACCAGTAAGAGCCAAGCCCCTCCTTCCCCAGGCCATGAGCCAGTGCAGGCCTGGGGTCTGGGCTGGGAGTGCTGCCACGGGGTGAGGGATCTCAAGGTGCTCCTCCTAGGACAGCCACCCTCCTCCCATGCTGCCCTGCAGGCCCTACCCTGGAGGGCAGGTGGGTTTCCCCAGGGAGCTAGTCCCATGGGGTAAATCCTTCCCACCTGAAGCTGCCTGGAGGTGATAAGGATGCAGCGGGTAGGAGGAGGTTCAGGGGAGGAGCAGGCAGCCATTTTTTGCCTTCTGGAAGGAAGGTAGCCCGAGGTCAGCTGACTTGTCCACGGTCACAGAGAAGGTTAGTAGCTGGAGCTGTGAACAAGAGAAAGCTCCCTGAAGACAGCCCTAATTTGTGGGGCAGGGAAGGACTGCCCCGGGACAGCAGAGACCTAAAAGAGCCTGTGGGTTTCTGCTTCAGAGCTCATGTTGTCAGCTCAGAGTCCAGTTACCTGCCTGGAGGAAAATATCGTGCCTCCATGTTTGCCGTGGTGGACTGGCCAATCCCAGCCCTCCAAGGACAGGAAGGGATCCAGGAATGGTGAGAAGTTGACCCCAGTGTGGTTCAGAAACGGCCGTGGGAGCTGAAACGGGCGGGCGGTTCTAGGTAGAAACTGAGAAGGTCAGAGCTGGAAAATGCCTTACCACATTTAATCCTGGTTTTATAAATGAGAAACAAGTTGGACTCTCGGCCTAGACTGCCCCTCCCCCACGTGCGGGCTCCTCGCCTTCCCTGGCCTCAGAGTTCCCTCTCGGGTCCTCTGGTGCTCACATTCTTCTGCAGAGCGGACTTCTGTTTATGCTTATTTCTGGTTAGGACTTTCTCGGTGGCTCTGCGTGGCCTCCCTGGCTCTTGGGCTTCCTGGGGGCCTCCATTCCAGAGGGCTTGGGTGAGGAGAGTGTCAGCATTTGGCACTGGGAGCAGAGAAAAGGGCAGTGTGTGGGGAGGCTGGCGCTGGGGGTGCTGGGCTACTGGGGCCCAGAGAGCCTGAAGACCCGAGAGCGGGACTTCTGGGCCCCAGCCCTGCCCTGCACGGGATCTGCTGAAACCCAGGGTCCTTTGAATCTGACGTCACCGGCTCCGGGGCTGTGATGAACCGACTGCCGATGTTCATCTTCCAGGACTGGAGCTGCCCAAAGGCTGGACGCACAGCTGCAGGGCGCAGCCAGAAAGTCCTTCGTGTGTGTCCAGCATTTGGGCTGGAGATGTGGCCGCTCCCTTAGGCGGTGTCACACCAGGATGTCTTCACAGAAGCAGGACTGTTGGAGGTGGGGGGGGGGTCGCCTCTTTGCTTAGCCTTGGGATTTGAGGTGGGGTTGGAAAGAAGATGGGACTTGGGGAAGGCCAGAGCGGAGAAGGCACAGCATGACTCTTGCTACATCTGCATCTGGGGGTGGGTTCAGCCTGAGGTGGAAAAATAAATTCCAGGCTAAGTATGGACCCTGCTCTAGAAACAGCAGGAAGCCTTTGGAGACCCTTGGGCTGAGGGAGGTGATGAGTTAAGAGAGTGGTTCGGGGCAGGTGGTAACCTGGGGTTGGTAATGAGGAAGCTGGAGTGGAGGACTCACCTGGCACTCTCCTGTGCCCTGACCGAGACTGTGCCTGGGTACTGAGGGGCATCCAAGGCATTCCCATGCGAGCCGCCACCAGCCCCTGGCTTATGCCCACCCTTGGTTAAAGTCTTCCTTGATAAGCCCTCCCTGGGGCACTTTTTTTTCTTTTTTCTTTTTGGTACTGGAGATTGAACCTAGGGACATTCTACCTCTGAGCTCCACCCAGCCCTTTTTATTTTGAAATGGGGTTTTGCTAAGTTGCGGAAGGTCTCAATAAGTTGTTGTCTTGGTCAACATTCTCCGTGATATAACCCGAAGCAACTGACCACACAACTTAGAGGAAGGACGATTTACTTGCTCACAGTGTCGGAGATTTTGAGGTTCAGTCCATGTGAGGCAGGGATTTGTGGAGGGCAAGGCGTGGCGGTGGGAAGTGGAGAGAAGGAGAGCATGCAAACCTCCTCTCTCACATCATGGAGGCTGGATGCAGAGAGAGAGCAAGGGGAGGAGAGAACCATATATAGTCCCCAAGGCCACACCCCTAGGGACCCCTCCATAGCAACCAAGCCCCCTTCCAACATTGCTACCTTGTGTCCCTGAGGACTAGGGGGACATTGTAAATCCAAACCATTGCAGTTGCTGAGGCTGGCCTTGAACCTGTGATCCTCTTCTCTCAGCCTCCCAAATACAGGGATTATAGGCATGGGCCACCATGCCCAGCTCCCTGGGACATTCTTTTTTTTTTGTGTGTGGTACTGGGGATTGAACCCAGGGGCGTTCTACCTCCGCACTACGCCCCCGGCCCTATTTTTTAAACTTTATTTTGAAACCGGGTCTCACGAAGTTGCAGAGGACCTCACTAGGTAGAAAGAGAGAGAGAGAGAGAGAGAGAGAGAGAGAGACCAGGAGAGAGAGAGAGAGAGAGAGAGAGAGAGCGAGCTGAGGCTGGCCGGGAACCCGGATCCTCCGGTCTCCGCCTCCCAAAGTACTGGGATTACAAGTGTGTGCCACCACACCTGGCTCCTGGGACATTCTTAAACAGCCCTAAGTGTGCTTTCCAGGCCAGCTGAACCGTTCTCACACTGTCAGCCCTGTGGACGGCCCTGATGTGGGATTTCCTGTCCAATAGAAGGAGGGAGGAAAGCTCACGTTGTTGACAGATGGATTCTGAAGCCCGTAGCCCATGGAGCCCAGGCAGCAGTCCCGAGAGGCAGGTGCTGCCCTTCTCAGCCATTTCACACCTAGCACGTCCCGTGAGCCACGTCTGCTCAGACTCCACAGTCCCTGCTGGTCCCTTGACTCCAGGGTTCCCCTGGCCCCGGGCCCCATCAGGACCTCCCAGGGGCTGCCACCTGGAGAACCTGCCTCAGCCTCGAGGGTATCTGCACGTACTACAGGATCTATGGGCCATCCTGACTCACAGATGGGTTTAGGGACCTCGGACTCAGGTGCCACCCCTAGTGGCCTCTCTCTGGTCAGTGGTTGCCGGCACCAAGAGATGCCTCGCAAGAAGCCCGTGGGATTCTCTCTGCACCTAGACTGGAGGCCATAATCTGCAAGTGCACGGGGAGAAGAGAGATCTCCCTTGACGTCCTCCTCCCCCAGAGTGTCTCTCACAGCTTTCGGACTCGTCCCTGTGGAGTGTCACAGCCCTAGGTCTGCCACTGCGCATTCCAGGTTCTGCAGGATTTCCAAGTTCAGTCCCTCGAAGACTGTGGCCACGGCTCTCCACTGGTACAGAGAAGGGCTTTTTGGTGTCAGGAAATGCCTGGAGCTCTGGGCCTGGCTGGTGTGTGTGTGTGTGTGTGTGTGTGTGTGTGTGTGTGTGTGTGATCTTGGACAAGTCTCTTCTCTTCTTTGGAATCTCAGTTTCCTTACCTGTGAAATGGCCACAATGATGTTCACAGGGTTCCTGGGAGGATGCGGTGTGAGAACACAGGAGAAAACCAGAGCGTGGAGTTGAGTTGAAAGCCCAAGAGGTGAGTTAGTCTGGGATGCAGGCAGTGGGGTGCCCTGGACCAGCTCTACCTGGTGTGTGTGGGGAAAAGGGCTGGAGAGGTTGCAGCATCTGCTGTGACAGGAGGGCCAGGGCAGTTAGGAGTCCGGAGGCTCCTGTGCCTGTCAAGGCCTCTGCTGTGCAGAAACTGAGGGTGGTCTGCTATTTAGAAGAGTTTACAGCAGTCAAAAGCCTGGGATATGGGGAGCCAGGGACAAACACAGGCCAGCAGCCGGCCTGCAGGAAGAGGAGAGCAGGTGGAGAGAAGGAAAGGAAGCTCAGGAGCTTGAGTCGCCCTGCAGGCATTGGGTGTTGGCAGGGGGTGGGGGGTCAGTCTCCCAGGACTGCTTGACAGGGTGAGAAAGCTTCCCAAGCAAAAGATACACCCTGAGGGCTCTGCCTGGTTCCAGGCCCTGGCAGTCCCAGCCCAGCTCACCCAGCACAGATCTGTCCCCTCCTCCTCCCCACGGCCAGATGTCTGAGCTCAGAAGTCAAGACCTGCATTGAACCTGATGAATGAATCTGGTCAAATACATGCTATATGTTCCCAAGCCCGATTTCTCTAACTGCCCCCAGACCACAGCCAAGCGGGAGCTACAGAAATGTCCATGCTTGTGTCTCCGTAAGGACTAGAATTCAGCTGTTCAGATCTGTGAGGGGCTCTAAGAACACCCCTTAAGTTGGTCCATTAGCCACTGTTATGCCCAACAAGCAGTTTCTGAAATCAGTTTTTTGAGGTATAATTTACATAAAGGGAAATCTTAAGTGTAAGTTAGATAATTTTTACCTAATGCATATATCCATGTAACCAGGATCCCAATCAGGATAGAGAATATTTCCATCTCCTCAGTTACCAATCACTCTTTCTTCTGTACCCCAGCAAATACAGATCTGATGTCTATCACCATAGACAAGACCTACATATTCTAGAAGTTCACATAAATGGAATTTTAGAGTATGTAAGTATGTAGCTTTTGGGGGTTGGCTTCTTTTGGAGAATACTCCATGTTTTAAGTCCTTTCCTTTTATTTAATTTTTATTTTTTGCAGTACTAGGAATCAAACCCAGGCCCTGGTACCTACTAAGCAAGTGCTCTACCATTGATCTATATCCCCAGACCACCCTTTTTTGTAGTACTGGATATTGAACCTAGCGACATTCTACCTCTGAGCTACATCCTCAGCCCTATTTTATTTTTTATTTGGAAACAGGGTCTCACTAAGTTGCTGAGAGCCTTGCTAAGTTGCTGAGGCTAGCTTCGAACCTGTGATTCTCCATCTCAGCCTCCCAAGTATTGGGATTACGGGTGTGGGCCATCATGCCCGGGTTTAATGTTCCTTTTAATTGCTGAGTAGTCTTCTGTTTTATGAATACAGCTGTGCACTGCCACACCTAGCTCCTAGCTCCCTTTTTTATTTTGAAACAAGGTCTTACTAAGCTGTTGAGGCTGGCCTCAAACCTGCGATCCTCCTGTCTCAGCCTTCCAAGTACTGGAATTACAGGGTCTCACTAAGTTGATACGGCCAGCCCTGAACTTGCCTCAGCCTCCAGAGTAGCTGGGATTCCAGGTGTGCGCCACCATGTTTGGCTTATCGTGTGTGTGTGTGTGTGTGTGTGTGTGTGTGTTTGTGTGTGTGTTACTATGGATTGAACCCAGTGGCATTTTACCTCTGAGCTACATCCCCAGTCCTATTTTATTTTGAAACAGGGTCTCAAAAAGTTGCTGGGGGGGGGCTACTAAATTGCTGAGGCTGGCCTTAAACCTGCGATCCTCCTGTCTCAGCCTCCTAAGTACTGGGGTTATGGGTGTGCACCATCACACCCGGGTTTAATGTTCCTTTTAATTGCTGAGTAGTGTTCTGTTTTATTTGGTGGTTATTGGGTGTTCAGATTTTGGCTATTATGAACCAAGCTTCTATGAACATTCATGTTTAAATCATTGTGTGGACATATGCTTTCATTTTTTTTTGGAGTAAATATCTAGGATTGCAATGGCTAGTAAGTACCTTGAAGTAAAATTTCTGAACATACATTAAGTGTATATTTCACTTTTAAAGAAACTGGAAGATTTCAAAAGTGGTTATACAATTTTATAGTCCCATCAGCAATTTATGAGACTTTCAGTTATTCTATATCCTCACCAACATTTTGGTGTTATCAACCTTTTTTATTTTAGCTATTCTGATGATCGTGTAGTAGTATCTCACTGTAGTTTTAGTTTGTATTTCCTTGATGATTAATGTTGGGGACTTTTTCCACAATTCATATAAGTGTCTGAGTTTTCAGCCTATTTTCAAACATTGGGTTGTTTGCCTTTTTATTATTGAGTTGTGGAAGTTCTCTTACATTCTGGATATAAATCTAATGTCCTCTATATGTAGTGGGAATGTTTCTCCCAGCTTGTAGCTTGTCTCCTTTCCTTCCTTCTTTCCTTCCTTCCTTCCTTCCTTCCTTCCTTCCTTCCTTCCTTCCTTCCTTCTTTTTTTTTGTGATACTGGGGATTGAGCCAAGAACCCTCATTTTCTTAATGGTGCTTTTGCTTAATAGTGTTTACTTTTAGTATTTTTGTAGTTCAATTTATTTTTTTCTCTTTTATGATCAGTGTTTTCTATGTCTTCTCTAAGAAATCTTTACTTATCCCAAGATCACAAAGATATCCTTCTATGTTTTCCTCTCTTTTTTTCTGTACCATTTTAGCCTTTTACATTTGGAGTCACAATTCATCTGTCAATGTTTTTTGTGTATAATGGAGTTGAGAATTTTATTTTTCCATGTAGATATCTAGTAGTTTCAGCACCTTTCTTTCTTTTCTTTTTTCTTTTTTTGTACTTGGGACTGAACTCAGGGGCCTTCTTCCTCTGAGATACACCCCCAGCTCTTTTTTTTAAATTTTGAAATAAGGTCTCGCTAAGTTACTACATACTGGAGTTGAACCTGTGATTCTCCAGTCTCAGTCTCCCAAGTATTGGGATTACAGGCGTGTACCACCACACCTGGCTTCAGCACCATTCTTGAAGAAAATAAATATTTCTTTCCCTGTTGAATCATTATGGCACTCTTATCAAAAGCCATTTGACCACATGTGTGTGGGTTTAGCTCTGGACTCTGGTGTCTTCCATGGATCATCTAGTTATCTATTGCCAACACTATAGTGTCTTGATCACTTTTGATCTATGAACATACCATATCTTTATATTTACTTAGGTCTTCTTTAATTTTTCTCAGGAATATTTTATAGTCTCACACATATTGTATTACATCTATTCCTGGTATTTTTAGTTTTTAGATGCTATTACAAGTGGAATTTAATGTGTGTGTGTGTGAGTGTGTGTGTGTGTGTGTGTGTGTGTGTGTGTGTGTGTGTGGCATGGTACTAGAGATCAAACCCAGGGCCTTGCGCATGCTAGGTAACAACCCCTCAACTACATCCCTATCTTTAAATTCCCTAATAGTTTACTACTAGTATATGGAAATATAATTTTTTCTTTTGGTGATGGGCATTGAGCCCCGGGCCACACACATGCTAGGCAAGTGCTCTGCCACTGAGCTACATCCCCAGCCATTTTTATTTTTTTTATTTTGAGACAGCATCTTGCTAAATTGCCTGGGCTTACCCCAAACATCTTGGGATCCTCCTGCCTCATTCTCCTGAGTACCTGGGATTAAAGGCATGCACCACTGTGCCCAGAGATGTAATTGTTTTTGTATATTGATGTTATAGTCTATGACATTTGCTAAATTTATTTATTTGCTCTGCTATTCTATATAATAAAGTTATCTGTGAGTAAAGACAGCTTCACAAAGGTGGCTTTGCTTCTTCCTTTTCAACCTTTATGTCTCTATTTTTCTTGCCTCGTTCCACTGTCTGGGATGTAATTCAATGCAATATAGGATAGCAATAGTGCAAGCAGAGTAAGTTGCTGGGGCTTGCGTCCTTGAGAAGCCACCAGAGAATTTCTACTACAGGGACGCCACGCTGCGATCCATGCTGTGATTTATACTTTTTTTTTTTAAACTGGGGGTTGAACCCAGGGCTATTCTACCTCTGAGCTACACCCCAGCACTATTTTTTATTCTTTATTTTGAAACAGGGTCTCACTAAGTTGCTAAGGACCTCACTAAGTTGCTGAGGCTGGCCGTGAATCTGCGATCCTCCGGTCTCAGCCTCCCAAGTACTGGGATTACAAGCGTGCGCCACCATGCCTGGCTAGACAAAATTTTTAAAAGTTTCAAAACATGGTTGGTTGAATCCACTGATGTGGAGCCCTCAGAGACAGAGGGCTGACTGTATAATTTACCGTAAGCCTCTAAAAGCAAGTGCTCCAAGAAAGGGCCAGTTACTGTGTTGGATGCTGGTGAGCGGGAAAAGTAGGACAAGAACAGAGAAGTGATGCTCAGATTTTCCATCATGGACATCATCAGCAGCCTTCACACGGGCACGGCTGGGGAGGACCAGGGCTGGGAGTCCAGCCCGGCAAGGTGGAGGTCCAGGCAGGGAGCACAGTGCAGGGCAGCGGCAGCCTTTGTCCATGCATCCTACAAGGGGCCTCGAGGAGCTCTGGACTTCTGCTCTGAGTGACCAAAGTCCTCCTGGCCACTGAGAAAGAGAAAAATTGGTGCTATGTCCTGGGAGCCAGGGCCTGGGCCCGCCAGGGTGGACGAGCAGACAGGTGAGGCTTGGGAGGATGAAGCAGGAACCCATGCTCAGTGCTGACCGGGCTGTGTTTGAGGAAGCTTCCCTGCTCATCCCCAGGGGGGAGAAGCTCCAAGGAGGGTGGATTCCAGTGCTGTCCGGCTCCATGTCCTGCCCATGTGTGTTATTCTCCTAAGAAAGCTGCATTGCTTTACACAGTTAAGTTTGAGATAGAAGCAACATATGCTTATTAAGAAATTGCAGAATAAAGAAGAAAAAAAGAAAGGGCCACTTCTTGGTATGTTTTACTCTGGTTTGTGTCTACATGTGTTTGTTCTTAACCATGCTGTTGAATCATTTGGGGCCTAATTATTTTTCCCTGAATGTTACATAATGGATATTCTCCATGTTGACATATGGCTTTCATGGTTATTATGAGTTGCATAAAATCCAAAATTCAATCAGTTCATGCCCATGCATTACCCGATGCAATCAATGCCCCATGGTCGACCAATTCATCCCCTACTGGTGGCCATTTGGGTTATATCCAGTATTTATAGACAGTGTCACATTTAATATTTATGCAAATGAAGCTGACTTCTGATCCATTCTTATAAAACTAGCAGCTTTAACTTGCCCTTCCCTTCCCTCCCTTCCTCCCTTCTTTCTTTCTTTCCTTCCTTCCTTCCTTCCTTCCTTCCTTCCTTCCTTCCTTCTTTTTTTTTTTATGTGTGGTACTGGGGATTGAATCCATGTGTGCTCTACATCCCCAATCCTATTTATTTATGTATCTATTTATTTTTGTGGTACTGGGGATTGAACCCAGGGGTATTGAGCTACACTTCTGAGCTATACCCTCAGCCCTATTTTTAAATATTTTATTTGGAAATGGGGTCTTGCTAAGTTGTGGAGGGTCTCACTAAGTTGCTGAGGCTGGCTGCAGACCTGTGATCTTCCTGCCTCAGTCTCTCAAGTACTGGGATTATAGGTGTGCGCCACCACACTTGGCCCCTATTTTTTATTTTGAGACAGGGTTTCCATAAGTTGTTGAGGCTGGTCTTGAACTCATGGTTTTCCTGCCTCAGCCTCCCAAGTAGCTGGAATTATAGGCATGTGCTACTGTGTCTGGTAGTTTTCAGGTTTCTTGATACACTTGCCATATTACTCTTGCTCAACTGGACCCATCCCACTTGGAGTGCACCCCCTACACTCTCATATTTCTACCTGCCTGCACAGTTGTTAATTTTTTTGAATTTGATGAGCCAAAGAGGGGTCTCATTGTAGTTTCAATTTGTCTGTCACTGGTGGTTAAATAAGATGCTCATTTTCCTATCTCTTCATTCACTGATTCTATTTCCCCTTATGGGAAGAAGCAGCTCCTATGGAGTGATTCACGTTTGTATCTTTCCCAGCAAGCTTCATGAATGGCTCACCAGGCCCTGCTAGGGCTGTGCTCACTTGCTGGAGCGATCCAAGGTCAAATACTTATGTCCTCTTGCATGTCCCTCCACTTCCAGCCAGCGTCGCAGCTGTATTCTTCCTCTTGAAGGCCTTACAGCTGCGTCCCATAGACTCTCCTCTACACCGTCATTTCCTCTGCCCCCAGCTACTGCCTCTGGACCTAGAAGAGATTTCGGGAAATACACCTTGACCAACTGATTAGTTGTCAATACTGACTGCTCAGAATTTTCTGTAGTTGCCTGGTGTGGTGGTGCACGCCAATATCTTAGTACTTAGAAGGCTGAGACAGGAGGATCGCAAGTTTGAGGGCAGCCTCAGCAAGTAGTGAGACTCTCATCAACCTGGCAAGATCCTCTTTCAAAATAAAAATAAAATAGGGCTGGGGGTGTAGCTTGGAGGTAGAATACCGCTGGGTTCAATCCTGAGTAATACACACACACACACACACGGCTGGGAGTGTAGCTTGGAAGTAGAATATTCCCGAGTTCAATCTCCAGTACCACTAAATAAATAAATAAATAAATAGATAAATAAATAAATTAATTAAAGTCTCTCTGTAGTTGCTTCCACCCCTGGGCTTTGTCTGCGCGGCCCTGTCATTGCCACCCACACAGCTCTGCTTCTTCCTTCCTCTGTCTTGGTCCTTGAGGCCTCCTCTGGGAGTGCCCCCTTTACTTCTGAGCCATGTTCAGTTCCACTTATCCTCTGAGACCTTGCCTCCTTGTCCAAACCTGCCTGGATTTTTCTAGTCCACTCATCTTCCTCTGCCTCTGAACTTAGGAAGCATGTGTAGTCTATGTTGGCTCCCTGAAAGGGCCCCCGATCCCCTAATACAAAGTTCCTTTCCCCCATTCAACTTCTGAACAAGTTGAATGAAAAACCCAGCTGAAGGCCAAAGCCTCGCCTTCTTCAGTGATGGAGGATCTGTAGAGGCAAGAGCTCAGAGCGAGGTCAAATGGGCCCGTGAACCCCAGGACTGCCCCTTCCTGCCTCTCCCCCAGGCTCACAGGCTCTGGGTGAGGGAGGCCCCACGGGTCACAGTCAGTGAAGAGCCACACATGGAAGGGAACATTGGGAGTGAGGTGTCTGCTTCCCTCCCCACAGACCACACCTGGAGGAAGGCTCCATCCTGCCTTGAATTATCACTTGGTCACTCTGTGGGTTTTGATGCTCCAGCTATGCTCAACTCCTGAGGGCCCAAGGCACGTGCAGCTTCTTATCTTCATAGCACCTTCAAGTAGGGGAAGAAGACTTGTTCTCAGCCAGTCCCTTCTTCCCACGAGCGTCCACCCGGCTGAGGTCTATTTTCTTTACTGGTGCTGGCCTCAGTGCGTAGGCTCGACCTTGGGAGCAGGCAGGGGTGTACTCACAGTCATTGGCAGGCCCTATGCTGAAGGCAGGCTTCCATGAGGGTGCAGGGTGTGTGGCCCTGTTGTCCATGTTGTCCTTGCACTGGGATAAAGGAGACAGACACATGAGAGGCTGGGATGGCACAGACATGCTTTGCTTAACTCACAATCATGCTCAAAGCCTCCTTTGGAGCAGGTGTGGTGGCACATGCCTCTAATTCCAGTACTTGGGAGCCTGAGACAGGAGGCTCACAGGTTCAAGGCCAGCACATGATAACTTAGGGAAACCCTGTTTCAAAATAAAATAAAACAAGCCAGGCGGGGTGGCGTGTTGGCGCACGCCTATAATACCAGTACTTGGGAGCTGAGACAGGAGGATTACAGCTTGAAAGCCAGCCTCAGCAATTTAGCAAGGCTCTCTGCAACTTAGCAAGACCCTGTTTTCAAATAAAATAGGGCTGGGGGTGTATCTTGAAGGTAGAATGCCCCTGAGTTCAATCCCCAGCATCACACACACAAAACTAAATAAAATATAAAAAGGCTGGGGGTGTAGCTCAGGGGTAGATTGCCCCTGGGTTCAATCCCCAACCCCCCTCCATGATCAATTATCTAAGGCATAGAGGATTAAATATTTGGGGCTGGACAGAGGAGTCCATGGACAGAGCCAGGTTACAAACTCCACAGCTTCCCCGGCTGCTGCTTTCTAGAGGAATCTGAGCCCTCACACATTTCGGAGCCCACCTGGTAATGCCTGGATTCCAGAGCTGTGGGTGCACACACATCGCTGCACCATGTAGAGTTAGAAAAGGATCTCTCTAAAAATAACCACTGAGGAATATTTAATTTGATAGCAAGACTGTGACTAATCCATGAAACAGAGAGTCTGTGTGACAAGACACAGTACAATAATGGGGAGAAATTCATGTTTGACCTTTAAGCAAGTGCAAAATGAAACAGATCTGTGCTCCAGCAGCTGAGGACCCTGTGGCTCCAGGGAGAGTGGCTCTGAGCAGGAGATGTGATGGCCGTGGAGGAGAACTGATGGACTGTGTAGTTCTCCAGGGTGTCACACAGTGGAAATAGCTCAAGGAAATCAATAGCTTTTGGTGTTAAACAGAAGAGGCTGGTACTGAGCAAAATGCTGGCTGGTAAGAGGCAGATGTGGCCAGCCTAGCTGGGCAAGCGTGACCAAACCAGCTCTCACAGGCCACCTGGAGGAGAAGAAGGTCCCCCAAACACAAGGAAACCAGGATTTCTGGAAAGCAACCTGAGCTGGTAGGGAAGGGAGCAAGGCTCCAGTGTTTAGTGACTCCGCCCTGGGCTGGGCTCTATATGGAGAGCTCTGCAGGTGCCCTCCTCACGAGTGCCCCTGATAGAGCAGCTGGTAAGAGTTTCACTTGACAGAGGAGGAAACCGAGTTCGGAGAGAGTAAACTAGTTGTGTGGGGTCACCCAGCCTGGAAGCATTTGGTGCTGGATCTGAGCCCAGTTCTGACTCCAGAGCCCTCGAGTGAGCTCTGCTCCAGGTTGCCAGGTCACATGAGACTTGGAAAAGCCCCAGGCTGGCAGAGGGCTGGAGTGACAGACTGGGGTTGCAGGCGGGAGGCTGAGTGCAGGTGTGGTCTCAGCAGGGCCATCCCAAGATGAGTTATAAAAAATCGCCGGAGCTCCTGGCACGGCAGGCTTCTAGATCAGGATCACTTTTCTGGTTGTTCCTTAATTCATGACTGCACATGATCGATTGTGCACCATCACTCTCGGTGCTAATTGAACAGTCGCCATTTCTTAGAGTCATTCTTCCTCAGTGGTGACAGGGTGAGTACTGTTCCTGCTGCTCCCTGGGTCGGGACCCTGTGCGTTCCTAGTATACGTCCAAGGTGTGCTCTCGTGACAGAGTTCTTTAAAGATCTTTTCCAGCCGGGCATGGTGGTGCATGCCTTAATCTCAGTACTTGGGAGGCTGACACAAGAGGATCACAGGTTCAAGGACAGCCTGAGCAACTTAACGAGACTCTGTTTCCAAATAAAAAAGAAATTTTAAAAAAGGACTGGTAGAATGCCCCTGGGTTCAATCCCCAGTACCCTCCCTTCCCCCAAAACATCTCTTTTTTGCATCCTCTAACAAATGTTCCTCAAGGAAGAGATTAGCACTGTCCTTGCTGGGATTCAGGGCCAATGCTGCCTGGCATGCTCGGCATTATTCTCTCTCTGGACTGCAGGGTTGTAGGTGACAAGCAAGGTGTGGAGATGGCAGCTGAAGTGGTGGGCCCCGGCCCCTTCCCCCAATCCTGGAAACGGGCTGTGTGGGAGGGTAAGCTGTTCTCCTCTGAGCCTGGGAGATGAGGGCTGGAGCCTGGGCACAGGCCTGCCATCTTGAAAATAAAGGAGGGATTGGCTCAAGGAGGAGAGATGTGCCTAGAGTCGTCCTGGGTGAGGCGTGGTCCTGGACCCTTCTGCACAGCCTTTGTGGGATACTCAGAGAACTGGGGAGTGTGCAGCGGTGCCTACAAGTCGAGCACTCAAGGGATGGCTTCTTCCTAGCTGTCCCCTCCACGAGCCCAGGGTCTACTTGAGGGGTCAGGTCTCAAGGCCTGGTCTTCCTCATGTCTCTTATCTCTTCTGACCCAAGGTCATAATGTCATGAGACCCAGCAAGGCCCTAAGATCTGGCCCTGCCTCCCACTTCAACCACTCCTCTCCCCACTCTCCACCCACCTGCCCACTCACACATCACAAACTGGTCACTTCGGCCTTTCCATTCCTTGGATACATCAAGCTCATTCCCATTTGGTGTACCTCCCCAAATGCTGCTCCTCCGTCTAGAACACTTTCTTTCTCTCTCTTTTTTTGGGGGTGGTGGTGGTGGGATACTGGGGATTGAACCTAGGGGCATTCTACCTCTGAGCTACCCCCTCAGCCCTTTTTATTTTGAAGCAGGGTCTTGCTAAGTTGCTGAGGCTGTCCTCGAACCTGTGATCCTCCAGTCTCAACCTCCCAAGTACTGGGATTACAGGTGTGTGTCACCGCGTTTGGCAGGCCTCAGTTTCAGTATCATTTCCTCCAGGAAGTCTTCCCTGACCTGCAAACTAGGTCAGGCCCCCTGACTGATGTTCCCTTTGTACACTGTTCTCGTGTCTCTAATTAGAACTTTGCTTGTGTGATAATTGGTTCACTGTCTTTTCTGTACAACTAGATGGTTAACTCTATGTCGGGAAAGAGTGTAAGCATTTTCTGCTCTGGGCCTTGCCCATAATAGGTGCTCAATAAATTTTTAGTGACCAAATGATTCAAATTTCTCATACTCCAAGATAAAAAGTTGAAAGAGTGGGTGGGAACAAAGTCTCAGTTCCCTTCCTAGCCCCAGTCCCGTAGCAATTCAGACCTGGGGTAGGTGGCACCGCACCAAACAAATGAGCTTTGTTTTGCACTTAAGTGAATTGCTGAAGGCCTTGCAATTGGTTGCTTTTAATGTGTAGAGAAATTACCTCTGTCCTGATTTGCAATATCTGTGCTATTTTGGGCTGTTTTTCTCTTTTGGGCCTATTTGTATTGGAGCAATAATTTCACCATTTGGCTACGCAGAGGCCCAATTAATATTACAAATATGGTCCCATAAAATTCACTTCTTGACATCAGAACGTTTTGTTGCTAATTACTCTCCCAGGTTTTTAATTTCGATTCCTCCTTGGTGACTTAGTGCAGAAATTCAAGGGCACAGTTATTTCCCCCAAAGGGAAAGGATAACTAAGCAACGCCAAGTTCCTATCTCTCTGCTCTTCCTTCTGGGGTCATCTCATTTTTTATTCCATCTTGTTTCATCCTGGCCAGAAAACAATAAACAAAAGAAAGCCATATTGGAACAAAAATATAAATTTCTGGGGGGGAGAAATGAAAGAACTCCTTCACTCATGTATTCATTCAAATAATATTTCCTGAATACCTAGTGTTTGTCAGAGCCTATGTGCGAGGTGCTGAAGATGAAAAAGAATATGACACGTCACTGTCTCCAGGTAGCTCCCAGCCTTGGGGAGCAAGAAGTGCTGGACGTTCTCAGACACATCTGGACACATCTGGGAGGACTTCTCACGGAGGGGCTAGATAGCTACAGCCCACCTGGAAGTGCTACACCAGCCTCTGGGGGCTGAAACCACGGGAACTGCGGTCATTTCTCATTTGAAGACATTGGCTAACTACAAGGAATCTGTATTTTAGTAATATTTTGAATGGGTTGATAAAATAGGAACAGATGGTTAAAGTTTGTCATTTTAGGAAAAATAATGAAATATTGCACTGCTTAATCTGTCTCTTTTTCACACTCTTCCCCATCCCCTCCCCACTGCATAGATCCTCAGATGCAACACAATTGAAAGCAAAATACTAATAATATATTTTAGTCACTTGACGTCTCTTTGCCCGAAAGGACCCTCATTTATCATGTACCTCGATGTGATCGTGTTACCCTTCACTCCAGTGCTGCCTCCGAGGGAGGCTTCCTACAAGGTGCTGCTTTGGGGATATAGAGGTGGCGGTGAAGTGAAACTAGCTAAGGTGTCTGTTTGCCAAGATGAAAATGATCTCTGCAGGCGTTTATTTTTGTGGGGATATTGGGGATTGAACCCGGGGACATTCTACTTCCAAACTACACCCCCAGCCTTTTTTATTTTTAATTTTCAAACAGGGTCTCACTAAGTTGCTAAGGGTCTTGCTAAATTGCTGAGGCTGACCTTGAACCTGAGGTCCTCCTGTCTCAGCCTCCCAAGTACTGGGATTATAGGGGTATACCACCACACCCCGGCTCTGTGGGTGCTTTACTAACCAGAGCAGACCCACTCCTTGAGGGACCCAGCGGGGCAGAGAAGCGTATGCCATCTGCCTGTCCCCCGGGCTCTGTAAGGGTAGAAGCTCTGCCTGCTGGTACCTCCTGGTCAAGAGAAGGCAGAGTGTCGCTGTTATCCTGCACTTGGCTCGGGTGCCTTTATTCCAACTGCATTTCTCTGAAGTCTCCCTCCCATTCTGCTTGGACAGAGCCTCAGATGAGATCAACACCGGGCGAGGGAAGTGAGTGCTGCTCTGGCACCATCGCCAGAAACTCTTGGGAGAATGAGCATCGTGTGGCACTCACCCACTGTTGCCGACTTCAGTAGCAAAAGCCTCCAGAATGCTCCTGGATAAACATCATCTTTGTGGCCACACATTGTTTTATGAGCTGAGTCATCAGCCTGGCTGGCTCCTTCAGTGCTGCTGTCTGATTCTCCAGGCAGCCGAAAACAAGGAGAGAAGATATGAGGAGCAGCCCATGCAGCGTTACAGAGAGCCAGTCTCACTCGCCAAGGTGAAGAGCAGCATTCGGGAGGTGGACAGGGGATTCACCATTATGGAGTTTGCTTACGACACAAGAATTATTGCTCAACTTAAATGTCATTTAAGAGGAAAAGATGATGCTGTCTGTCTTTCTTGGATATTACATACAAAATCTGTTTGGTGTTAGGCTTTTTTTTTTTTTTTTGGTGGTACCCCAGCCTGATTTTATTTTCTATTTCGAAGCAGGGTCTCACTAAGTTGCCCAGGCTAACCTTGGGATTACAGGGATGTGCCAGGATGCCCAGCTTGGTGTTAGGCTATTATTATTATTATTATTACTATTAGTAGTAGTAGCAGTAGTACTGAGGATTAAATCCAGAGGCATTCCTCTGTGGCATTCGAGTTATACCCCATTCCTATTTTATTTTGAAACAGGGGCTTTCTAGGTTGCTGAGATTCTTGTTAAATTGCTGAGGCTGGTCTTGAACCTGCATTCCTCCCATCTCAGCCTCCCAAGTACTGGGATTACAGTTGTGGGCCACCACACCCAGTTTAGGCTATTAAAAATAGCTGAAAACTTGATTTCTTCCTCACTCATCAAGTTTAAATTTATCATCTAAGGGAATGAGGTAAGCCCCAAAGAAACAGTAACATGATAAGTCAAACTGTTTTCAGACTTGTTTCTTAGATAAATCGCTCTACCATGTTTCTTTTATACAGCTACTCAATAAGACATCTTAATGAATTTTTAATTAAAACCAATGTGCCTATATCAAAGAAATTTACTCTTATTAACTCAAGTTTCAGAATCTGGAGATTTGTGACTTGCTGAGGTAAATATTCCAGTTTTCTTTTCCAACCTATTTCATTATGGTCTCAGGAAACATAGGCAGATCATTCACCCAAGAGTAGATGTTAAATTCCTGTTAGGAGCGGGGCGTGGTGGCGCATGCTTATAATCCCAGTACTTGGGAGGCTGAGACAGGAGGATCACAGGTTCGCGGCCAGCCTCAGAAACTTAGTGAGACTCTGAGCAACATAGAGTGACCCTTTTTCAAAATAAAAAATAAAATAGGGCTGGGAATGTAGCTCAGAGGTAGAACACCCCTGGGTTCAATCCCCAGGACCACACTCACACACAAATTCCTGTTAGGTGGCAGGCACTATGTTAGACTCTGTGCGGGGTAAAAAGAAACAAAGAACAATCTTTGTCACTGAAAAAGGAAATGGATGTTTGGCAATGTGCGATGTGGACACACTAGATCTCTTGGAGGAAGGTGGGAGGAGTAAGTGCTGAGGAAAGGCCTGGGTGGGAAGGACTCCCCTTTCACCGAGGACAGGGGGAAAATAGCCCTGAGCCAACCCTTGTGGGGTGAGAGTGACCTCTGAGCTTCAAACAGGAGAGGATGCGGGCTGAGGAACACTGCTTGCGAACATCCAGTGAGATCAGGAACAGTAGTTGCTTGTGTCTGGAGTTGGGATGGCCAGGAGATTCTGGGGGAGCAGTTTCTAGGTGGTGACAAGCCCAGAAACCAGATCTTCAGGGGCTGAGAATCAAAAACATTGCATTGAAATAAAAGGATGTAGAGTGGATGATTCTCTTTTGAAGTCAGGTGGAGGGAGAAGGAAGAGAGAAGGAACAGGGAGTTGAGGCTGCTGATAAGGCAGGTGTTCCTAGGGCAGCAGAAGAGACCTCTGGAGCAGGGCGGGGTGAAAATGGGAGACGGGGCAACGATAGTGCAGTGGGTTCCTGGGGGTCCTGCGCAGGCGCTGGTAGTGAGCCTGGAGGGTGGCAGGGTCAGTGTGCTGAGGGTCCTGATGTTCAGAGGCAAGCTGGAAGTTACCTCATGTGCTAGGAGGGGTGTCTCTTGGGGAGGGGCAGGGGGTGTCGAGTGGAATGAGCCTGAGGAAGGCAAGGCTCAGACCAGATGCTGCGGGGACTGGAAAGCAGGTGCACAGCCCTGCTGAAGGCCGATTCTCCATGATGTGTGCTATGCCCTTTTGCTTCCCCTCAAGATACAATCTAAATTTAGTGCTAACAGCAAGAGTGTGGGAGCTGAGGACTTATCGAATGCCCTCCTTCTCACCTTGGCCCCCTTTCTTCTCCTCCTCTCACCAGTGGGGATTAATGCCCTCCCACCCTGGAGGTGAGGTGCATAGTCATGGAGTGAACTTTCTTTGTCTAGGGAAGTGTCATCTAAGTTGGATTCAGACTGGAAACAAGAGAGTAAATGTTGGGAACATTAAACCTTAGGCTCTGTGGCTGTTATCATGTACATTAAACAAGAGAGTAGAATTAGAGGTTAAAATAAGAACTTGATGCTTGTTCAGAATACCTATGTAGCTTGGCCCCATTTGCTACACAGAGTTCCCTGGAGAAAACTTGTGGGAATGTGGCTTCATTCTATGTTATACCCTTCATAGTGGCCATTGGGCAGGGGTCTACCTGGAACAGTTAGCAACATAAATAAGGACATCTCTTTTGTTATGGTCCTCCTCATCCCAAAAGTGTATCTGGCTATTGAGCAACTCTATTCACAAAATGAACACTTTCTGGACAGGAGTGAGCCGACTTCATTGGTGGGGGCAGGTGGGGGCAGTGGCAGTAATCCAGGCCTGGGAGGAATCACCAATCACAGAGGACACTTTGAAGAAGGAATCAATAAGATCTGGTGATTACTCTCGCACTAGTCTTGCTTGCCACTCAACAGCTTTCTTTGTACCATGTGCTAGGCTGGGCACTGAGGGGTCAGCAAGATGACTTTAGCCTGGAGTTTGCCTCCACACTAATAAATTGATGGTCCTATGGGGGAATTAAGACACAAACCAGCAGCCGAAATCCCAAACAAAAGGAGGAAAGGATTCAGTGTGCTGGTTGCAGGATTAGGGCAGGCTTCCTGGAAGTGAGGGGCTGAGCTAGGCTTTGAGAGTGGGTGTGTCCAAGAGTGACAGTGAGGCTTTTGCTTTGGGGACAGAGATGGAAGGGAGTGCTGGGGTTAGAGCAGAGAATACCAGGCGGCCCAGTGGTAGGTATAGGAAGAAGTCCTATAGTTCCTGGTCTGATGAGTGGTTGACCTGGGTGGGAGGTGGTGGTCACAAGATGATTTTTGTAGTTTCTGTAGAGTGAAGACATTGTTAGGGAAGAGAGGTAGGGGCTCAGAACTCAGCATGACATGGGAGGCAGAGACCCAGGCATAGGAGGGGTGGCGCCTACCTAGGAACCTGATACCCCAGTGGGGAACTGCTTCCTTCCTAGGAAGGCTGCTAGCAGTGATTGATCGTTCACGCCTCAGTTCACCACACTGGTCAACTCAACAAGACCAGAACTCAGGAGGTGTCCACCACCTTGGCCTAGATGGCACCCCGGGGACCCAGGAGCGAGTGCACCCCACTTGGTTCCCTCTTGGCAAGCCCATCTTGTGTTTCCCTGCGCGGCAGAGGGGGACCTTTGAGAGGATGCGTCTGTGACAGCGCTGTGGGTGACACTGGGATGGGTTTGCCAACAGGGCGCCCTGTCCTTTGCTGGACATCCCCTCTGGATGCCCAGCGGCGGGGGCGGTGGTCGTGTAGGCGTGGTGGCTGGAGGCGTTGGCCCAGAAGCCCGCGGAGGTCGGGGCCTGGCCTCTGCAGCCCGCGGCCCTGGGTGGGCGTGAGCCCCGGCAGCCTCGCGCGCGGCCTCCCCGGCGGCGCGCGGCGCGTGGATGCGCGCGTGGACGGGCGCGCGGGCGCGGGGCGGCGGGCGCGGCGCATGCGCGGGCGTCCCGCGAGCCCGCCGAGGCGAGCCGAGCCGCGGCGGCGCCGGAGCCCAGCGCCGAGCCCTGAGGAGACGAGCGGCGGCGCGGCGGCGGTGGCGACGGGCAGGTGGCGAGCTCGGGCCCGCGCCTTCGGGGGCCGCCCGCGGTCGGGACGCGGCGGTGGCCTCGGGGACGGCCTGCGAGGGATGCGCCGCCCGCGGCCCCGCGCCCGCTGACCGCCCCCGCCTCGCCTCGCGGTGCGCCACCGCCGGGCCCGCGGCCGTCCCCGCCGCGCTGTCGCCCGGTCGCCGCGCCCGCGGGGCCGCGCCCGGCCCGGCCATGTGGACCCCCACGGAGGAGGAGAAATACGGCGTAGGTAGGTGAGGCGCGGCCGGCCGCGGCGGCGGCTCGGGGGACGCGCGGGCCGGCCGCCTCGACCCGCCGCCATCCCGCCTCGGTCCCGCCCGGGTCCCGCAGGCTGCGCGGCCTCGGCGCGGGCGGGCGGGCGGGCGCGGGCCGGCGGTGGGCGATCGCGGGCCGGCGCGGCGCGGCGCGGCGGGGACGGGCGGAGGGCGGCAGGGGGCGCTGGCGGCCGGCCCCGCAGGTGCAGGTGCGGCGGCCCCGGGAGGGGCGCAGGCCGATCCGCGCCGCTGCGGTCCCCGCGCTCCGGCCGGGGTATCGGTGAGCCTCGGAACCCGAATTGATGAGCCCCAGGGCTGTTTATGTTCTAACTGGAACCTGAAAAAAAAACCCAAACAAAAAAGGATGAAGACGTTGACATCGTTTTCCCAGTTCCAAATTTTGCAGGCATCGGAGTCCAGATGCTGGATCCGTTGTCATTTGTTGTGTCGTACTAGGAACCACTACCTTACCTCGGGACGTGTTTTGGACGTGTGTCAGTGTTAAGTTTAGCTGTATTGTATAGTCACGGTTTCGTTTAAAAAATGTGTTTAAGATGAGAATGTTATTCGTTAGAATCCTCTTTTTATCTGTTAAGTGTGAAACTCCCGATGCTTAATAATTCTCTTAACATTCAGTTTCTTTAAAAAGAATATTCAGTGATTTATGATTACATGGTAACTTTTACAGTGTTGGTATTTCCTGGCAGTTATATGATGAAAGAGGCACATTGCAATTGTTGTAAATCACCTATCATCGTGCTAAGTTAGAAACATTTAAAATGTTGAGTGTACAGGGTTTTTTCTTTATTTCTAAGCTTGTGATGGGACATTTTAGATACGAAATCTGTCTAAACATGGATTTTTGTTCCCATTTTTACTAGTCTATTCAAGATTTAGTTAACAGTTCATTATAAAATAACTTTTTAAACCGCAGTGGTAAACAGTTGTTGTGGAATAAGATCAGGCAAGTTTTCATGTAAAGATTGAATTTATTTCAATTTAAGGACTTGCAGAGAGGTCATCTATGCTGGTAGGAAATCTCGTTTTTAAAGATAACCTTCCAAAGTTTTTAATTAGCTATGGAAAATGATAAAAGGAGCCCTAATGCTAGAGTTTCTCTATTGAAAAGGAATTGAGAAATGATGCAATTAACTGGGACATTTTACCCTTTCTCTTAGACTCGGAGAGGTTCCCAAACTTACTTGGCTTATTGCCCCCTTTTCAGAAAAAATTAGTCAACCCCCCAATCTACCTTCTTTAGAATAAACAGATACAGTGATACATTTGCATTCTTTCCTTTATATTTTGCTTCAGCAGCCCCCAGGGGTGTTATCATCCACTTTGGGACTCTATGTCTTGGAGCATTCATTTTTTTATGCTCTTTTCCATAAGCATGTTATTGCTATACTCTAGGCCTTTTCATAACATGCAGTTCAATCTACCAAAGTAGCTTCATTGCCTTTCATTATGAGAAAAATTGTCAATCAAAACAGTATTTTAGCAGGTGTGGTGGTGCATGCCTGTAATCCCAGTAGTTGGGAGGCGGAGACAGGAGGAGGGCAGCTACAAGGGCAGCCCCAGCAACTTAGTGAGACTCCCAGAAACCTAGTGAAACCTTGTTTCAAAATAAAAAAGGCTGGGGGTATAGTTTCAACCAGAATGCCTCTGGGTTCAATCCCTCCAAAAAGAAAGGTATTTTAGTTGCATTGTTTCAACTGTGAAATGAGAAGCTGATAGTTTATCTTCATCTTTTCCACAACTTGCTATCAGAACTGCTTAACTGGAGTGACAAGTAATGTGAAGGTGGTCAGCTGTCCAATGGTACCCCATTAATTTCTTTCCTTCTGGGGAGGAGCTCTCAAGTAGTGGAGATAGTGAAGTTGAGTCTTGGTTTCTCTCTACTGGTGCTGTAGGCAAGTTACTTAACCTCATTTTCTTAATGTTTAAACTGAGAATAATGCTTACCTATCTTACAGGATAGCGAAAAGCAAATGAGAGCATACTGCGTACTTAATAAATGTTAATTCCTTCTTTCCCCCTTAGTAATAACACTAGATGTGTTAGTTCTGAGACAGAGGCAATGCAAGGCCATTAAGAAAGGTATATGTGAATCTCAAAGCTTGAGGGTTTGGTGTGTGATTTACTCAGTAAGGTGGAATGGCATTCCTAGGACTGTGTGCTTAGCTTTAGAAAAACTGTTATTCCCTCTGAATAGGGCACAATATTGGGCACAGGGCAGGACTGAAATGCTTCTTAAATGAGAGAATTATTCTGAAGACATTTCCTTAGCAGCTGTGGTTTGGTGTAATTTAGATGCCTTTTCTGCTAAAGAAGGCAACTCCCTATTTTTCACTGCTTTCTTCTACTGTCCCCCTCAGTTACAGTTTTTGTGTAAATTGTTTAAAATGCTGGACACATTTTTTTCCCCATAAGCATGTTAGGGCTATCCTCCAGGCTTTTCATAAAATCCAGCTCAATCTATAAAGTAGCTTCAGTATTGCATGTATAATGAGAAATATTGTCAATTAAAATGGTATTTTAGCAGCATCACTTAATTGCTGTGAGGGCTAACTTGAAAATTTAACTATTACCATTGTTCCTATGAGAAAACGTTTTGAGTTCAGTTTTGGTTTTATGACTAACTTGGAACACAGACTTCTATTTCTATATGCCAACCTATCATCCCACAGCAAGGAGGGAAAACTTACGCTTACTTTCCACCAATATGGAGAAATGAAGGACGGCCTCCTTTGCCCTGACGTTGGTGAGGGAAGGGGTCCCCGTCCTTTGCCCTAGGCAGTATACTGTGATGTACTTAATGGTCTTGCTCTCCTCCTCTAGTGTTAGAAGAGGCAGTTCCTTACTGAACCCATTAGCCCATGTTTTGACTCCATATGTCTCTTTCCCTCTTAGAGAATCTCTGCTTTTTTTTCTGTGGCCATGATTGCTTGGAAAGTCCTTCCTCCTTCCATTCTTTATTCTACCTTTCCAAGAAACTTCCTGCCCTAAAGTGTGTTAGGTGAGGAAAATCTGGTTATTTTTGTGAAACACTCATATAGATTGTACCAAAACTACCAACTAGAGAAACCGAAAACCAGGAAGATACTTTCTCACCCTCTTAACAACAATATCAGTAAAAACAATAAATAAAACAAAAATGTTTGTAATTAAACTCCTAGAATAGATAAGCAGCAAAGGTTTGAGCGTATATGTATTACTTTGATATCTTAGATGTGGTAACTGCCTCAGAAGGCTATTTTTATTTCACTGCTGTCATGAGGTAAACTTTTTAATAATTCAGGACATTTATTGTTTATTCTTTCCTAATTCCCGTTTAGTTGACCATGAAAAAAATTTCCTCATTACCATCGAGAATACCTTGCATTTTTGTTTTGTAATATTTATTTTTCCTAATTAAAATGCATATTTTCTGCTTTACTTTTACCTAATTTCCTTTTGCTTGTTTTTCCCCAGATTGTGGGAGAGTATACTTTTTTTTTTTTTTTTGCGGTACTGGGGATTGAACCCAGGGGCGTTCTACCTCCGGGCTACACCCCCAACCCTATTTTTTATTCTTTATTTTGAAACAGGGTCTCACTAAGCTGTGGAGGGCCTCACTAAGTAACTGAGGCTGGCTGCGAACCCGGATCCTCTGGTCTCGGCCTCCCAAGTACTGGGATTACAAGCGTGTGCCACCACGCCTGGAAACTTTTTTCTTTTTAATTAAAGCCTAAGTCTTTAAAAGAAATTTCACTTATAAAGATCTTGTGCAGAGGAGTCTGATGGTTGGGTTGGAAATGGAATTAGGTCCTAGAGAACAGTATTTATAAAATTTGAGTCAAGCTCACTGACATAGCCTGAGGGCAGTGGGCTCTTCTGTTCCTTGCTCCACTAGGGAAGCCCAGCCTGTGCAGCTCTGGGAGGGCCGTTAGTCGAGGGCCCCAGTCCATAGGGGTAGAGAAGATGGCATGTGTCCAGGACTTTTTGTTCTAAAAAGTGAGGATGTGCATAATGTTTTATGATTGGGGGTTTATTGTTTACAGGGACCATCCATATTCATGATTCTACTTAAGCTGTATACAGAAGTTAAATGACTAAGGTACTAAGGCTACTACTTGCTGAGTTGAAATTTCAACCCAGGACTTTAGGATTCTAAGCCCCAGATTCTTTTTTCATTTTTTTTTTGGTACTAGAGATTGAATCCAAGGACATTCTAGCTCTGAGCTACATCCCCAGTCCTATTTTATTTTGAAATGGGGTCTCACTATATTGCTGAGAGTCTCGCTATGTTGCTGAGGCTATCCTCAAACCTGCGATCCTCCTGTCTCAGCCTCCCGAGTTCTGGGATTACAGGTGTGCTCCACCACACTCGGTTCCCCAGATTCTGTTATTACACAGTGGTTTTTTTTCCTATTTTTTTTTATTCTTTATTTTGAAACAGGGTCTCACTAAGTTGCAGAGGGCCTCATTAAGTAGCTGAGGCTGGCTGGGAACCTGGATCCTCCGGTCTCAGCCTCCCAAGTATTGGGATTACAAGCGTGCGCCACCACTCCTGGCTTATACAGTGTTGTTTTTGAATGGAATTTGTTAGTAGTGTGTGTCTCTGGCTTGAAAGTTGAGGCATACTCTATAGACTTTTCAGTTTAAACCAGATAGATAAATTTAAGGAATTTTATTTCTGTATTGCACATTTTATAAGACTTATGGTATTTATTGTTCTGCTCCTGAAAGTAATGATTTTCACTGACAATGGATATAGATGTAGGTTGAGAGAAGTTCAGAAGACAGGTTTTTATAATGCCTGAGGAGTATGTTGGACTCTGTTTTTAAAAGGGAGGAAAGAAGTTGAAATTAGCAACCATTTATTGAGTGTCTTCTCAAACCAAGAGGGTTTGTTTTGATCTGTTAGTCCATAAAGTCAACAGGAAATAATAGGAAATCATCAAAAATTTTTGTGTGTGTATGGTGCTGGGAATTGAACCAAGGGGCATTCTACCTCTGAGCTACACCCCCAGCCCTTTTTATGGTTTTGTTTTGAAATGGGGCCTCTCTAGGTTGCTGAGAGTCTTGCTGTGTTGATGAGGCTGTCCTTGAACCTGCAATCCTTCTGTCTCAGCCTCCCAAGTACTGGGATTACAGGCATGTGCTACCATGCCTGGCTTTTTTTTTTTTTTGAGATGGAGTCTTGACATGTTGCCCAGGCTGGTCTCCAACTTTTGGACTCAAGCAATCCTCCCACCATAGTTTCCCAAATAGCTGGGACTACAGGTGTGTGCCATCATGCCTAGCTTAACATTTTTTAGAAAAGTTAATATATAACAATATTAAATAGAATTCAGATTTACAGTTTATCATGAAGTATTAGAATATGCTTTAGGAACATTAAGGTAAATTGTAAACACTGCACCATTTTTCTGTCTAGCATTTTTATATACATTCTAAACGACACATTCTAAAGCATGAAAGTACTTAATATTCATACCATATTTTTACATTGCTTCTGAATTTTAATTTTTTTTTGTGGTACTGGGGATTGAACCCAGGGCCTTGTGCAAGTGAGGCAAAAATACTCTACCATGAGCTGCACTCCCAGCCCTTTTATTTTTTTATTTTGAGACACTCTCACTAAGTTGTCCAGGTTGTCCTCAAACTTTTGAAGCCCCTGTTTCAGTCTTCTGAGAAGGTGGGATTACAGGTGTGTGCCATAGCACCTGGCTTGATCTTTAATTATTAGTAGTTTGTATTTTGAGTCTTTTTAAAATTCCTGTGTTTTGATTATAAGAATGATACGTGAGCATCATGGGTATGCCATATTAGAGTTTTAGTTCCAATGTTATGCTTTTGTTGTAATGAACTAACCTGTTTATGATTATATTCTTATGTCTTTTGCTTATTCCTCTTGAAAGATTTTGTATGGAAAAGCAAGATTTACATATTTTTTTTGCACAGGTTCTGAAACCTCTTTTATTTTAAAATTCAGAGTACATCATCAAATTATTTTGGCTATAGCTCAAGTACTTGCAGCCAATTTGCAATATCACACATTAGGACACTTTGAAGATAATGACTGTTGGGAAATATCATTCAGAAGCTCCTGTTTTTCCTGTTTATCTACAATGGGATAAAATCCCAACCTCCTACTTACATCCATATCTCCTCCAGAATTTATTCATGAGTGAGAACCAACATTGATGGAAGAATTAGTGTGATAAACACAGAACTTTATAGTCTAGATTTAGTAACATACCTCCAACAGATATGCATTTGGCTTTTACTCAAACACATCTAGTGATGGTGCCCTTACCATTTTTTGGGGTAGCCCTTTTTATTGTTAGATAGTTGTAATTAAAACATTCTTTGTTATTGAAAAGAATTAATGACTCCCTGTACGCCTTTATAAAACCTTGTTCTGTACCTACATATAAATAACTTGGATCATAGTCCTTCAGTAATTCATAACATTTTAGGACTCTAAGGGAGCTTAGAGATAATATGGTTTACAGCTCCAGAGCTAAGACTGTAATAGCATTCATTAAGTGTTTACTCTATATCCAGCACTTTCGTGTTATGGCTCAAATTTTCACTTTCAGTCTAATCTGCTGACCTACTTGGACTTTATACTTTAGCCAAACTAAGCTTTTCCCCAGTTTCCTTTGTCTGGACTTACTTACACCTGTGCTGCCATGTGCTGGGATTATTTAACTGCCCATGAAACTTTTATTTGCTGCATTGTGTCTTTGTTTATATTCTACATGGGGTGCTTTTCTCCTACATCTTCATCTCTTGAACTCTTTCTTGTCTGTTAAGGCTCCTCTCATATATTGCTATCTTTGTAAACTTTTCTAGACCATTGGCTTTACTCCTCTATTTTTCTAATCAGATATATTTTATTCTGCTAAGTCCTATAATATTTTGTACCTTATAGTGGTATATTTACTTTATCCTCTTCCATTAAACTAATGTCTTTCCAGCTTTTGACTATAATCTACAATAAGAAACACATTTAAAAATCTTGAGCTGGGTGCAGTGCGCCATGCTTGTAATCCCAGTACTTGGGAGACTGAGACAGAAGTAGCGCAGGTTCGAGACCAGCCTCAGCAATTTAGTGAATTTTATTTTGCTTTGTTAATCCAGGAAGTAGGCAGACAGTCAGTCTAATAATATTTAGTTGTTAGACATTTGTGACATCATGAATATAAGTTTTTCTTGGCCTTTCTCTTCCTTGAGTCTGTTAGAAAGGTTCACTGACTATGACTGAGTTCAAATGACTGATTTTGGGTGGGAGCCTTAAAAAATTGCTATCTTGTATGTGTGTGGGTATATATACATATACACAAACATATACACATATATATACAACAGTTAAAAGTTTCATGATGTAGTACTTAATTCTTACTGTGTATTTTGTACAGTATATCTTGTTAAATCTTTTTGAAGCTTAAGTTTGTGATCTCACATAATTATCTTTTTTCCTTTATCCTTTATCTACACAATTGATAAGGCTGTCTTACCCAAGGAGCTTGTCTTTTTCCAAGTGACTAATAAAAATGTTGAATAGTATAGGAAAATATTTTAGTACCCTAGAGGGAAGTATCTAGTATATAAAGATTAGATTTTTGCTATGTTGTGTTTTGAACATAAATGATCTGGATGAACATTATATGACGGTGCCATCCATGCCACCTGTGTGAATCTGGTGGTGTTTGGCTTAGGGTGGGCTCCTGGGCAGACTATGGTTTATGGTCAGGGTGTTGTAGCAAGGAAGAAAGATGTGGCTAAGGGGACTGTGTGGACCTTTAAGCATGGGGAAAGACAAAGAAGTGTTAGTATTGAATAGATGCCAACTTCATTTTCATCTTCTTTTGGGGGTTGAGCCCAGGGGCATTCTACCTCTGAGCTACACCCCAAGCCCCCTTTTTATTTTTTGTTGAAATGGTCTCGCTAGGCTGCTGAGAGTCTTGCTAAGTTGCTGAGGCTGTCCTTGAACCCGTGATCCTCCTGTCTCAGCTTCCCAACTACTGGGATTACAGGTGTGCGCCATCATGCCTGGCCTCATTTTCATCTTCATATATAGGAGGAAGGGAATGCTTAAATGTTCTTGAGTTTTGTTTCTGACATTCTCAACATTCCCTACTGGTGTAGATTGGATCTGGAATGTCCCCCAGAGGCCCATGTAGTAAAGGCATGGTACCCAGCTTGGTGCTCTTGGAGGTGGGAGAACCTAGAAGATGTGGAACCTAGTGGGAATGCCCTTGGAGGACCCTTTCTTCCTCTTTTTTTGGTTTCCTGGCCATGAGGCAAATGATTTGCTGTGCCACATGCTCCCACCTTGATGTGCCACCCTCCCCTCAAAGACCTTAAAGCAATAGGTTGGTCAACTCCATCATGGACCCATCCTCCAAAACCAGGAGCCCAAACAACCCCTTTTTCTTTATAAGTTGATTTATCTCAGATATTTGTTAAAGTAATGGAACGCTGACTAACACATCCATGCTCCAGCTATGCTAGACAATTCACCCTTTTCCAGGAAAGCCTATAACTTTCCACCTTTATTGCTTTGCTCAGGTTGTTACAATATGGCTACCTTTTTCTGCCTGGGGAATGCCAGCTAGAAGCTCAAATGTCATCTCCTCGGTGGTGTCATCTGCCGCCCTGCCTGATATAAAGAAGTGCTGCTGCTTCTTGCTGCTTCTGCAGTTGGTGCCAGCATTTAATATGTCACTCATCCCTATAGGTCATGCTGAATTGCATCTCTTTGCCTCAGAAGCAAAGAGAGCTTCTTGAGGACCAGGAACTTTGTCTTCATGTTTGTATCACCAGGACCTAGCATATCGTGAGTGATCAGTAAATGCTTAATTAGGAGTCCATCCTAGTGAAGAATTTTATTTTGCTTTGTTAATCCAGAGAGTAGGCAGGCAGTCATTCTAATAATATTTGGTTAGACATTTGTGACATCATGAATATAATTTTTTCTTGGCCTTTCTCTTCCCTGAGCCTGTTAGGAAGGTTCACTGCCTACGACTGAGTTCCTATGACTGATTTTGGGTGGGAGCCTTAGCGTTTCATGTAGAGTTTCACAGTTATCACAACAATGATTCAGAAGTCTTGCAGCAAGTAATTGGGATGCAGTTTTAACTTGCCCCATTACCTCTTTCATTTGACATCTTTGGGGAATGCTGTGTTTTGGATGAGTGACTTTTCCAGAGAACTCAAGGTTAAATCTTTAAAAGCACCATTAAGAGATTCTATTTTTTTTCTAAATTATAACATATTCTAGGTGTCTCTATATTGTGAACCCTATATACTGAATATATTTGAGTTTGTTTTACTATGTTACATTTCCCTCTGATTACAAGATACATAGAAATGTCACACACAATAAAAGAAAATAAAGGTGATGTTTTATTTTTGTTACCCAGACATAACCTCTTGTCAACCTATTGAAATATCTATCTAGTCTTTTTTTCCTGTATATACATGTAGGTAGGCATTTAAAATAAATGTAGGACTATAATGTTATATTGTTTTATGATCTACTTTTATTTTAACTGTGAACATTTTTACATTGAGAATGTTCACTGTTTTATTAACTACTGTTCTATAATATGGATATACTATAATTTACCTAATTTCCTCTTTGGAGAAGTTGATTGTTTGAGATGAGCTATTGCCAAGCTGTCCTCCAGGTCAGCAAGGGTGCTTGTTTTCTGTACCTTTGTCAGCACTGGACATTACATATTGATTTTCAAAAATTTCAAAAAGAGAGGAATAACTTGAGAGGAACAAATCCTAACCATTACAAAAGTAAAGGACTCTCTACTACCAGTTCAGTTTCTTGGGTTATCAGTTGTTTAACTGAACTTTAACATTATTAATACAAACACGTGATTATGATGTTAATACAGGGGTACTTGTTTTTTTCTCACTAAAATCCATAGGAAAATCACTAATTCCAAGTAGTAGTTCTCTTGTTTATTTGTTCTTTTTCTCATCTGGCTATGAAGCTCCTAGGGAAATTGAAGGACAAATATGTGGGACTCTGACTCACTATGAGTGGCATGAAATGGTATTTTTGCTTTGCTTCTCCCCCCCTTCTCTGTACGTTTCTTTTCTCTGTAGCTTGGACCATCATCCTTTTCCCTTTTCTTTTCCAATTTTTCAGCCACTTATTGCTGTTTTCTTCGGAAACTGAGTGTGTGAAAAACTAAAGTGGTTGCTTTCTTTTCCTTTGGAGTGAAATTCAGTGTCTTTGTGACAGACTCAATTCTGTTAAATAGCTTTTTGACTCTGTTCAAAGCTGGGCCTTGTAGGAATACCTGTCTCTGGTCCTGTAGGAATGCCTGTCTGGCAGAGATGCAAATTTGGTCTGTGCAGAGGGCTTTTTCCTCCTGTGTGAGGACATGTGGATTGACATCTGGTACTGCTGCAACCGTCTTGTCACGAGGAAAGTCAAGCAGGCAGTTTTGTTTGCTTTTTGGTATAGGGATGGGAAGAAACACTTAGGGTTTAGGGTGCTTGAAGCACTACGGATGGAAGAAGGAACATTTTGAAAAGAAGAAAAAATAATACATTTAACATACTGAAATATTTAAGCTTTATTGAGCCAATTGTATATAGTTGTAGGTGAGGATACTGTGATTGTCCTACAGAGTACTCATTGTTTTTATTGACTTGCTTTCTCAGAAACTGTAGGTTTCTGTGTTTATATAGATTAGTGACTTGTTTTAATTGATTAATGCTTTGCCTTGATTGTTTTTAAAGAAAGTTTGTTTTTTATTTTCATCATGGTAAAATATATATAGCATTTACATTTTACCCATTTAAGTGTACAGTTCAGTGGTATTAAGTTTATTCAGAATGTTTATAGCTATCATCGCTATCTGTTTCCAGATTGTTTTCATGGTCCCAGTGGGGAATGGGAAGCATCACTCCATACCCATTAAGCAATGCCTCCTCCCTCACCTGACCCATCCCCTGGTAATCCATACTTTCTGTCTCTATGAATTTAACTCTTCTGGGACCTCATATAAGGAGAATCATTACACACACACACACATACACACATATTGGTATACTCACAGCCCTTTTTATTTTTTATTATTATTAATTTTTTTGTGGTACTAGGGATTGAACCCTGGGGCCTTCTACCTCCAGGCTACACCCCCAGCCCTATTTTTATTCTTTATTTTATTTATTTATTTTGGTACTGAGGATTGAACCCTTGGGCATTCTACCTCCAAGCTACACCCCAGCCCTATTATTTATTTATTTATTTATTTATTTATTTATTGTACTGGTGATTGAACCCAGGGCCATTCTACCTCTGAGCTACACTCCCAGCCTTAGTTTTTATTCTTTATTTTGAACCAGGGTCTCACTAAGTTGCGAAGGGCCTCACTAAGTAGCTGAGTCTGGCCATGAACCTGTGATCCTCCTGTCTCAACCTCCCAAGTACTGAGATTACAGGTGTGTGCCACCAGGCCCTGCTCCCTATGGTTGTTTTAAAATTGTTTCTAAATGTGGCAAAATATACATAACCTAAAACTTGCCATTTTGACAATTTTGTGGCATTAAGTAAAGGAACTTTTTTGTCATCCCAAACAAATTCTGTATCCATTAAGCAGTAACTCCTTGTTCCCCCTTTCCTTCAGCCCCTGGCAACCACCATTTTTTGTTTGTATGATTTGACTATTCTAGTTACCTCATATAACTGGAATCATACAATATTTGTTCTGTTGTGTCTGGATTCTTTCATTTAGCATAATGTCTTCATGGTTCATCTGCGTTGTAGTGTGGATCAGAACTTCATTCCTTCTTATAGCTGAATAAATTTTTATTGAAAGGTTGAGGGAGGGAAAGGAGAAAGAAGGAGACAGGTCTGTGGAAGAACAAGCTTTATTGAGATAAAACTTGTGTGTGGGGGTCTCCACTAAAGGATGGAGCCCGTGTCTGCTTACAGGCCGAGGGTTTATATAAGTTAATTAGGTGGGAAATTCTAATTCTGGTGGGTAGTTCTTAAGGCAGGAAAGCAGGGGTGGGGCATCCTTAAAGTGGGAAGGGGATAATCTAAAGGTCCCTGTGGTTTGTGCCAAGCATGATATGGGGGGAATTTTAGTAAGCAAGATATGGGGACTTTTCCAGTAAGTGGAAAGCCTTCACAAAATAGGGATGCTTTTGCTCTGGCCAGCCATACCTTTTTTTTTTTTTTGCAGTACTGGGAATTGAACTCAGGAGTGCTCTACCAGTGAGCTATACCCCCAGTCCTTTTCATTTTTTAATTTTGAGACAAAATCTAGCTAAGTTGCCTAGACTGGCCTTGAACTTGTGATCCTTCTACCTCAGATGTCCCAGTTGCTGGCGTGTATCACCCACCATGCCTGGCTATATACCACATTTTGTTTATCCATTCAACTGTTGATGGACTTAGGTTTTTTCCACCTTTTGGCTCTTGTGAATAATGCTGAAGTGAACATTGGTTCACTAGAACCTGTCTGACTTCATGTTTTGTATTTCTTTGGGTATATACCTAGAAATGAAATTGTTGGGTTGTTTGATATTTCTATATTTAGTTTTTTGAGGAGCCACCATATTGTTTTCCGTAGGGGCTGCAACATTTTACATATCCACCAGCATTGTACAAGGATTCCAGTTTCTGTATCTCTTCCCCAATACTTACTGTTTTCTGATTTTTATAATAGCCATCCAAATAGGTATAAGTAATATCTCATTGTGTTTTTCATTTATATTTTTGTAATGATTAGTGATGTTAAGAATGTTTACATGTTCTTATTGGCCATATGTATGTCTTCTTTGGAAAAAATATTTAATTCCTTTGCCCATTTTTAAAATCATTTTTTTGTTGCTAGGAGTTCTTT
>PVJS01002713.1:0-81834 GCA_004027185.1 Glis glis
AGAGAGGGGAGAGGGGAGAGGGGAGAGGGGAGAGGGGAGAGAGAGGAGAGGAAAGAGAGAGAGAAGGGGGCAGGCAAGAGCAAAAGCAACATTCCAAGCATTTAACTTCCTGGAGTCCCTTTTCTCTGGTTGGGAGGTGGAGGTGCTGGTTAACTCTGGTAATTGTTACAGCACAGTGCTCAGAAGGCCAAAGGTGAAAGACCAAGGTCAGAAGTCCCACAAGGAGGAAGTATCCCTCCTCACCCCTACTGAGGAAAGTACACTTTTAGGTCACACACAAGACAGCATATTTATTTGGAAAACAATAATTTCAAAATTATCTCCCAAACTCAGAATCTACATGTCAGTATATATAGCCTAAGTAAGTAGGAGAGGTCATCAATTGTTCACTTAAAAAATAAAACTTTATTTAAATTTACTGATTATATGGAGTGGTACTTTTACAAATTTCCCTGATAGAATCATTTCGAGTTCTCTGTAAACAGCTTCTCTGGAGATTAAATCCATTAATTCAGCTGGTTAGGAAATGTATATTTTTACAAATGTTTCCAAAGCCAGGCATGGTGGCTCAAGCTTGTAACCCCAGTACTTGGGAGGCTGAGACAGGAGGATCACAGGTTTGCAAGCCAGCTTCAGCAACTTAGTGAGGCCCTCTGCAACTTAGTGAGACCCAGTTTCAAAATAAAAGAATAAAATAGGGCTGGAAGTGTAGCTCAGAGATAGAATGCCCCTGGGTTCCATCCACAGTACCACAAAACAAAACAAAACAAAAACCCAAAAAATGTTTCCAGATGATTATCAAGTCCAAGAAATTTGGGAAACACTAACATGGAATATGACTTTCAATTTCCTTTGCAGTTTTTAAATCTGGAACTACTGATCCAGAATGAAAAGTTTTATTCAGTTCAATTTTAGGAAACTAAGACTTCTGAAGGTTTGGTTCAACACATTCTCCTCTTGAGAAGCATCACAAATCTTTTATTTTGGTGGTTCCTAATTCTGTCCCAGCTCTTCCTGAAGGGCCCATCTTCCTTGACCGAGGACTAGCGACCCAGTCAAATTATTTTTTAGAAGTAGTTTCTATTAAAGGTGGTTACATTTAATAACGTTAACTTGCTTCTGTCTTGCTCTCTGCTGTCTTCACACTTAAGAAGTTAGGGTGCTTTGCATACTCAGTATTCTGACCTTTCCACCTTAAATTTCATACTGACCACCCCGTCTATGCCAGCCTCGATCACATCGTTTTCTTTAACGGGCCCAACTCCCCTGGGGGTTCCGGTCAAGATAAGGTCTCCTTCTTCCAAGGTCATTATCTTTGAAATGTAGCTGATGATGTAGGGGATGGAAAAGATCATGGAGGATGTCTCGCCGTCCTGCCTGAGCTCGCCGTTGACCTTGAGCCACAGCCTGAGGGCGTGAGGGTCAGGGATCTTCTCTTTGGGCACGAAGGCACTGACCGGGCAGGAGGCCGTGAAGCTCTTGGCCAGGGTCCAGGGCAGCCCCTTCTTCTTGCACTCGTCCTGCACGTCCCTGGCGGTCATGTCCAGGCACAGGGCATAGCCGGCCACGTAGTCCATGGCTGCGGCCTCGGGCACTGCGCGCCCGCGCCGGCCCATGAGCACGCCCAGCTCCAGCTCGTGATGCAGATTGCTGCAGTAAGAGGGCACGAGAACCGGCGAGCCCTCGGGTGCGTACGCGGTGGACGGCTTCAGGAAGAGCACCGGCTCGTTGAGCACGGCGCTACGCATCTCTTTGACGTGGTCCGCGTAGTTCCTCCCCACGCAGACGATGTTCTTCCCCCATTCCCAGAAGCGGGACAGCGGTCTGGGGGCCGCCATGGCTGAGCCCTGGGTCACGTGTCGGCTCCCGCGCCTACGGCGGCTCGGAGAGGACGCGCTGCCTCGGGACGCGGTGTCGTCAGCGACGGCCCGTCCTACCTTGTGTAGTTCCTGGGGGGCCCCTGTCCGTGCCTGCCTCGGGGCGCCGGCCCGAGCTCCGGAGAGACTCGGAGGATCGGACGCAACTTTCCGCCCGCCGCCTCCACTGGCTCCCAGGCTCTGACTCTCACCGGGTGCGGGGAAAACAAACGCATTGAACGCGAGCGCGCTGATTGGCTGGAGATATTGTGAAACGGGCGCTTGTTGGCTGGGAGTGACTAGGGGCGGTGCCAGGAGCTGGTTGGCTGGGGCAGTGCGGCCCGAGGCGGGCTCTGGTTGGCTGGGGGCGTGGCTTGGCGGCGCGGGGCGGGCGATGGTTGGCTGGAGGCGGCGCTGGGCGGCACTGGTTGGTTGGGGGTGACATGGGCGGATGAGGCGGGCGCTGATTGGATGCAGCCACCGACGGGTCCCGTGCCCGGCAGTGCAGCCCCGCGGGTCATGGTGCTCGGCCGCAGTCTGCTCTGCCCCCGTAGCCTGTCCGCGCTGGGAGCCGCCTTCGCGCGCCGCGGCCTGGGTAGGTGGGCCGGGACGCCGCCGGACCCGGCGTCGGTTGGGCGCGCCGACGCCGTCTCTGGGACGAGGAGCCGAGGCAGTGGTCCGGGCGAGGAGCGGGCACTGCCGCCAGGCCTAAGCGGCGCCGGGCGCGGCCGGCGGCGGCAGCGGGGCCGGGCGCTGCAGGCGGGCGGGCGGGCATCCGCGGAGCCGCGCCCTGCAGATCTTTTCCTCCTGGAGTCAGCCAACGGGCGACCGCAGGCCACCGCGCCCGGGGCTGGTAGCTCAAGCCGGCCAAGCCCCGCGCCTCGCCGGCAGCATCCCGGGTCCGGAGTGTGTGACAGGCCCTTGCTAAGGAGAGAGCCCGCCCGCTGAGCCCCCAGAACCGCACCCTTCCCCTCAGGGACCCGCAGTGTCGCGCCGGAGCTCTTTGCCTCGGGAGCCCCCCCCCCAGCGCTTGGTGCAGCAGGTCCGCCCAGGTGGAGAAACGACTTGATTTTAAAGTGTGTTTGTGGGCCAAACAAAGTATGTCTGCGCACTTGGCCCAGACCGCAGCCTGCAGCCCGTGACCGCTGCTTGTGCAAAGCGTCCCAGGTGCAAACTGGTGAGCTGGAAGCGTTTTCCAGGCAGTGTCGTGCTAGGTGGCCCTTATGGAAAAGGAAGACGGTTGCTGGTGGTGCGGCACCAGCTGTATTCTTTCCTAGGAATAAACGCATGTTCTTCAGGTTGCCAGCAGGGCTATGTGCCTAGAGCGGAATGAACACGGGTTATAAATACTGTTTCCTTCACCTGGGCAGTGTTTTTGTTTGTAATGTTCTACTAGGAAATATGTAAAAAGACTCCTTGTTCGGGGTTGGGGACACCCAATCCTGTTTTCACCCTTCTGTTCTCTGTGGGCTTGAGTAGTGCTAAGACTTAGGGGAGGTAGAATATCACAGAAACCTATCAGAGATGTTTATTTTACTGAGCGTGAAGCAGAGTTTGGAAGATGCCCAGCTGGTGTGTCAAAAAAGGAACTGGGGAGCTGGGACTGTAACTCAGAGGTAGAACACTTGCCTAGCACACACAAGGCTCTGAATTTGCCCCTCCCCCCAAAAGACAGGGGAGAGTATAGTTTGGGTGATTTCCCTGGCTGTGGCAAATAAAGCTGATCCCACAGTTAGCCCGTCATCTGTCCGTGGGGCTAGTGTCGCTACTTTTTGGATCCTTTTTGGAAGAGGCTCCAACCTGGCACCTACCCCAGAATTTCACTGTCTTCTGCCTCCTGCAGTTTTCCTTATTTATTTATTTGGCAGTACCGGGGATTGAACCCATTCTACCTCCAGGCTACACCCCCAGCCCTATTTTTTATTTTTTATTTTTATTTTTTGTGGTACTGAGGATTGAACCCAGGGGCATTCTATCTCTGAGTTCCACCCCCAGCCCGATTTTTTATTTATTTTGAAACAGGGTCTTACTAAGTTGCAGAGGGCCTCACAAGTTGCTGAGGCTGGCCGCAAACCTGCGATCCTCCTGTCTCAGCCTCCCAAGTACTGGGATTACAAGCATGTGCCACCATGCCCAGCTTGCTTTCCTTCCTTCCTTCCTTCCTTCCTTCCTTCTTTTTTTTCTTTTCTTTTCTTTTTTCTTTTCTTTTCTTTTCTTTTTTCTTTTCTCTTCTCTTCTCTTCTCTTCTCTTCTCTTTCTTTCTTTTTTGCGGTACCGGGGATTGAACCCAGGGGCGTTCTAGCTCCGCGCTACACCCCCGGCCCTATTTTTTTACTTTATTTTGAAACCGGGTCTCACGAGGTTGCGGAGGGCCTCACTAAGAGAGAGAAAGAGACAGAGAGACATGGAGAGAGAGAGCTGAGGCTGGCTGAGAACCCGGATCCTCTGGTCTCCGCCTCCCAAAGTACTGGGATTACAAGCGTGCGCCACCACACCTGGCTCCAGCTTTATTATTTTTAAACAGGGTGTCACTAAGTTGCGGAGGGCCTCACTAAGTAGCTGAGGCTGGCCGTGAACCAGCGATAATCCTATCTAAGCCTCCCAAGTACTGGGATTACGAGCATGTACCACTATGCCTGGCCAGTTTTCCCCCTTTAAAATTAAGACTTAAAGTGTCATTTTGGGTATTTTTAGATTTAATGGGAGTTTCATTGCTGGAAGTATTTTTTGATATCTGTCAACTGGGTGGAGGATGCTTTTGTCCTCACTCACTCCTTGCCTCCTCTTGGCCCAGCCTCACAGAGTCCTTTGGCTTACCTGGATGGTGACTCCATGTCCTCCACATTTGACTCCTGAGCAGCTGTGACCAGCTCTCCATTTCCCAGGAACCGGTGCTTTGTGCATTATCCGCATCTCAAATGCTTGCCAGTCGGGAGCAAATACTCTCCTCTGGCTAGAGGCCTGAGATGGGCTGTTAGTAGCTGCATCAGACTCAGTTCTGTCAGCCCAGAGGTGGCCTGGTGTGCTGGAGAGTGCACAGCTCTGCTCCGGGGCCTTCCCTAATCCCCCAGGACCAGCAGTAGTCCTGTCTGATGGCGGTTTGCTTCACACCACAAGCTGGCAATTCTGTTTTCTTAGAACCCCTGAGAGAAAAAGATCCTGCCAGGTGTGATGGTGCACACTTGTAATCCCAGTACTTGGGAGGCTGAGACAGGATTGCAGGTTCACCGCCAGCCTCAGCTACTTAGTGAGGCATTCTGCAATTTAGTGAGACCCTGTTTCAAAATAAAGAATAAAAAATAGGGCTGGGGATGTAGCTTGGAGGTAGAATGCCCCTGGGTTCAATCCCCAGTACTGCAAAAAAAAAAAAAAAGATCCTAAGTTGGAGATAGTTGATGGCCACAAACGTGAGCAGGAGTCATTCTCTACACTTTCCTTATAGCTGTGGTTAAATGAGGGCATTCTCTGTTGGAGGAACTTAGAAAAGCCGGCAAGAGCTGGGTGTAGTGGCACACACCTGTAATCCCAGTACTTGGGAGGCTGAGACTGGAAGATCGAAGGTTCGCAGCCAGTCTCAGCAACTTAGCAAGGCCCTCTGCAACTTAGTTGGACCCTGTTTCCAAATGAAAAATAAAGTAGGACTGGGGTGTAGCTCAGAGGTTCAATGCTGGGTTCAATCCCCAGCACCACACACACACACACGCACACCACCACCACCACCACCACCACCACCACAAACAACAACAAAAAAACACAAAAGAAAAGCTGGCAAGGGCCAGGTGTGGTCCCAGCTGCTCAGGAGGCTGAGGCAGGAGGATCACAAGTTCGAGGCTAGCCTGGGCAACTTAGCAAGACTCTGTTGCAAAATAAAATAAAAAGGACTGGGGGTGTAGTTTAGTGTTTGCCCAGTGAGGTCCTTATTTCAATCCCCAGAACTGCCAAAAAGAACAAAACCCACCCAGGAAGGCAAGCCTCCAAGTGGGAAGGGGCGCAGCTCATTTGAAGTCTGTCTGGCATGGCCGCCCTTAGGCCACAGAACTGAGGTTACATCCTGTGTCTTCAGGCCCAGGCCTGCTAGGGGTCCTCCCGCATCACACCGATATAAGAAAGAGTTTGATTGTGGAACAGGGCGCCATGAAGGTTGAGCTCCTGCCTGCCCTGAGCGACAACTACATGTACCTGGTCATCGATGAGGACACCAAGGAAGCCGCCATCGTCGACCCGGTGCAGCCCCAGAAGGTGCGAGGTTCTGCCCAGTCCCCTGCACCTTGTCCCTGGCACCCTGCCCATCCCCATGGGTTACATCCATGGTGTCCACATAGCTCTACTGAAGCTAAGTGGGAATTAGTCCACATAGTTTTTGAAAAGCACACTAGTGCCTAGATGCTCTGTTAAGGGGGCAGTGAGAGGGGAGGAAACCTCAGGCCCCATGTGGCAAACACAGTGCACACCTTAAAACCTGCCTGCAGGCTGTCAGCAACTTAGCGAGACCCTGTCTCTAAATAAAACAAAAATAGGTCTGGGGGTGTAGCTCAGAGGTAGAAGGTCCCTGGGTTCCATCCCCAGTACCAAAAAAAAAAAAAAAAAAAAAAAAAGCCCTGCCTGGATACTTGTGGGGCCTTTGGATGCGGCTCTTGCTCCAGGCCTCTGCCCCTCAGTGCTGTCTCCAGGAGGCTGACCTCAGAGCTGGAGGGGCTTGTAGAGGTTTTGGGTGGGACCAGTAGCTGTCCTGTAGTGGGGCCAGTCTGTAGGGTCAGGATAGGGGCTGGGAACCTGCAGAGGGGGCAGGAGTGTGACGAGCCTTTGTCCTGCCTCCCATGTGGCTGCAGGTTGTAGAAACGGTGAAAAAGCATGGTGTGAAGTTGACCACGGTGCTCACCACCCACCACCACTGGTAAGTGCCGGGCTCCCCAGGCGGCTCTGGAGGTGCCCAGGGGTGGGGCCTGTCTCTCACCATATGCACCAGGGCCAGGCACCAGGTCCAGGGAGGATTCTGAGAAAGCACCAGGGCTCCTGCCTCTTCCTCTTGGGTCTTGGAGGTGCTAATGAATGACTCCCTGGTGAGGCCCATGGCTTTTGAAGAGGGGGCGGAGCTTCTAGGAGGCCCAGCAGCTGCCTTTCATGTCTCTTGGACTGGTGAAATGGGACATTGGTCTCCATGTCAGGGAAGAAAAGTCTAGAGATCAGTTAAAAGAGGAAAAAAAAAGCCATATTTTCAGAGGTGGTTTCTTTTTGCTTTTCTGGGTTTTGTTGTTTTTTAAATACCTGGAAGCTAGCCGGGCGTGGTTGCGCACGCTTGTAATCCCAGTACTTTAGAGACTGAGACAGGAGGATCTCAGGTTCCCAGCCAATCTCAACAACTTGTGAGGCCCTCTGCAACTTAGTGAGACCCTGTTCTAAAATAAAGAATAAAATAGAGCTGGGGGTGTAGCTCAGAGGTAAAATGCCCCTGGATTCAATTCCCAGTACCACCAAAAAAAAAAAAACACAAAAAAACAACAAAACCTTGGAAGCTTAAGTCTGGGGAAAGCCCCTGAGATTGGGTTTTTGGGTAGGGTTGCTTCCTAAAGCCTTCCTTTTCTGGGGGGAGGGGAGGTACTGGGGATTAAACCTAGGGGTGTTCTACCTCTGAGCTACACCCTCAACCCATTTTTATTTTTTGTTTTTAAACAGGGTCTTGCTAGGTTGCTGAGAATCTTGCTAAGTTGCTAAGGCTGACCTCGAACCTGTAATCTTCCTCTCTCTGCCTCCCAAGTATTGGGATTTCAGGCCTGCACCCCCATGCCCGGCTTCAAAGCCCTCCTTTCAGCCTTCTGAAACTCTTGAGGCCCTTCACCTTCGTGGGGTATGGCCTGTGAGGCTCCCAAAGGAGTCCACAGGTGGACGTGAAACGAGGTGGGGGTACTGACTGCCAGACCCACAGGAGGCAGACATTCCCTGGTGCTGGGAAGGCCCATAACTCATCCTTGAATGAGGCCTGACCCCAGGTGTGGAGTCGCTCCCAGCCCCACCTGACCCCAGGGCTCCCTCTAGGCTGGGCCAGGCCAGGAGTAGAAGCCTGTACTGCAGGTCAGAGGACACCCGGGGAGCCCTGGAGGAGTGCCTAGGAGGCGCCTCCAGGCCGCCAGTGCTGGACTGTGGCTGGCCTGCACCTGCAGACACCTGTAGACACCTGCTCTCAAGTGGGAAGCTCCCCAGGAGAGGCTCTGCCAGGGCCTAGCCTGAGCTGGGCCGCACATCAGAACCAGCTGGCCCCAGCCTCAGCAATTTAGTGAGGCCCTCTACGACTTAGTGAGACCCTGTTTCAAAATAAAATAAAATAAAATAGGGCCGGTGGTGTAGCTCGGAGATAGAATGCCCCTGGGCTCAACCCCCGGCACCAAAAAATAAAAAAAGAAAAAAGAAAAAGAACCAGTTGGCTCTGGCTGCACCAGGAATGGGTGTGGGAGCAAAGCCCCCAGTGTGGGGTAAGATTTCCAGGTGGTTCCCACATGTCCCAGGATTATCAGTGTGTGTGATTTGCTTCCTCTGCTTCAAAAACAACCACAGGTGCAGGGCTGCCTCACTCAGGAGCTGGGCATCTGAGATCATTATCTTCATTGGAGCCAGGTGACAGACACACCTGGCCAGGTGTGGCACGCGCCAGGTTTTGGGAGGCTGAAACAGGAGGATTGAAAATTTAAGGCTAGCCTCAGCTACTTAGTGAGATACTGTTTCAAAATAAAAACTAAAAAGGGCTAAGGGTGTAACTCAGTGATAGAATGCCCCTGGGTTCAATCCCTAGTACCACACACACAGGGGGAAAAAGAAAAGAAAAAAGCAGCGGCAGCTGAAGCCCTTCCTGTGGGGAAGATGTGTGTCTCTATTTAATGAGGACTGTGCATGGCAAAATGGAAATTCCCTTAGGTCAGGGCGTAAGGCCAGCGAGCAGACCCTCCCCACCCAGCAGGTAGCCCCAGGTCTCCGGTTTGACTTCCAGGGACCACGCTGGCGGGAACGAGAAGCTGATCAAGCTGGAGCCTGGGCTGAAGGTGTATGGGGGCGATGACCGGATCGGGGCCCTGACTAACAAAGTCTCACACCTGTCCACGCTGCAGGTAGGGGAGCAAAGCAGCAGAAAGGACTCCAGGGTGGCCCTGCCTGGCTGCAAGGTCCTAGGGCATAGCTTGGGGAAGGGGCACGGTGGGAGCCCTCCCTTCCACCTTGTTCCTGCCCTTGCCCCGGGACCCAGCAGAGGGGGCTCCCTGCTCCTGCCTCGGTGGCCACTTGGAGACTCTCCTCTGTTGAGAACAGGATAAGAAAATCAGTGTGCAAAATGTGGCTGCATACCGGGAGGCCGTGAAGCGCGGCTCTGAGCGGATCGGGGACTTTAGAGACCCAGGATAGTGTTGATTTCTTGGCTGGTTGGTAGTGGGGTTCTGTGGACAGGTGTCCTTAGGAGATGCATCTGGAGTATGTGGGGTGACTTGGCAGGATGTGAACAACTTGTAATCACTCAGCAAAGGGCGCACACACAGATGTGGAAGGTGAACGTTTGATGACTCCCGGTAAGAACTACCGTGCGAGCGCCTCTCTGTCAGCTAAGCTGTGGAGGTGGGTCAGAGGCGAGCTCTCAAGATGCCTTCCCCACAAGATGCCTAGTTTAGATTTGGCCTCGTTTTGAAGGAGTGCACAAAACAAGCCCCTGTTGCTCTAGAGAAAGATGTCCAGAGTGGTCCCTGCACCCAGGGCCACGCCCCAGGGGGAGCCCCGTAGTTGTGTGCCATCCCTCCCCCCCGGAAGTGGGCCTCTCTGCAGGTGTCTGCAGGGCACGGGGTCCTCGCAGGCCGGGTTCTAGGGGGTTCTCATGGGACTGGCCATGCGGCACACCTGCCGTCCCCAGGAGGCTTCCCTGGCTGTGGGGCTCACGCTGGTGCTGCTTTGTTTCAGGTGGGGTCTCTCAGCGTCAAATGCCTGTCGACTCCTTGCCATACTTCGGGACACATCTGCTACTTTGTGAGCAAGCCTGGTAGCTCAGAGCCGCCTGCCGTGTTCACAGGTGAGCGCGGGGGAGGCTGTGGAGAGGGAGGCAGCCTTTCAAAGACCTCTTAGCGTCGGGTGCCTGGAGAACCCACTCAGAGAAGTGGGTGTCTCCAGCCAGGCAGACTCACAGGGACTCTTCCCTTCTCCAGCCTAAATCCTTTGTATGGAGGACCACAGCCATCAAGTAGAGCCCGGGTCTTGGCTTCAAACAGGTTCTGGGCCTCCAGCAAGGTTAGGGTTAGTGGGGGTGCCCTCTGAGCTAGCTCCCCAGCACAGATCAGCTGCCGCTGTGTGCCTGGGTGTTGCTGTCGGTGTCTGAGGGACAGCCTCCCTTTAAGAAGGCCACCGTTTGGTAGGAATGCAGCCCCAGTCCCCACCCCTCCAGTGCAGACAGCTGAGCATGGCCAGGGGAGTTCAGGCTGAAGGAGACTCCAGGTGTGCCAAGCGCCCTACCCGCACCCCTCCAAAGAGCCCGTGAGCTGGTCTGTACCCAGCACGAGGCAGGACCCCGGCCCGGTCCAGGTGTTCCACACCTAGTGAGTACACATGATGCCGGGCGCTGGGATCTTCTGACCCAGTGATGATAAAATCGAGTCAGGAACTAGGCGTGGTGACGCATGCTTGTAATCCCAGTACTTAGGAGGCCAAGACAGGAGGATTGCAGGTTCGTGACCAGCCTCAGCAACTTAGTGAGACCCTGTTTCCAAATAAAAAATAAAATAGGGCTGGGGGTATAGCTCGGAGGTAAAAGGCCCCTGGGTTCAATCCCTAGTATCACACACACAAAAATAAATAAATAAAATTGAGTCAGGTGGGCAAACAAGCAGACAGGCAAGGATTTGCAGTTCCATTTAGGAAAAGAGACACAGCGCTAACAAGATATAGCCAGGCATGGTGGTGGTGCATGCCTGCAATCCCAGTGACTCAAGAGGCTGAGGCAGGAGGATCCCAAATTCAAGGCTAACCTTGGCAACTTAATAAGACCCTGTCTCAAAATTTAAAAAAGTAAATGAAAAGGGCTGCGGTGTAGCTTAGTTGTAGAGCACTTGCCTAGCATGCACGGGGCCCTGGGTCCAATCCCCAGTATGGTTGAAAAAAAAAAAAAGATGTCAGGCTGGCTCCCTGGTTTATTTGCTGCTTGCCGGGGTGGGTGTGCTAACCGGCCGGAGGTGCACTCAGCTCCAGCATGTTGCCTGTGCTGAAGATTAGCTGCTGCAGCTGCCGGCGGGCACATGCAGGGCGCCCTGACCTCGGGGCTGCAGGGCTGCCCAGGTGAAGTGGAGGGCCCAGCACTGACGTGAGGTCCGATGGTGAGAAGTGGCCTGTCTACGGTCCCAGTGTTATGACCCAGGGCCACGCTCTGCGGAGGGAGGCCAGAAGTGGAGGAGGTGACGCCTGGGCAGGGAAGGGCGTGGGGGGAGGGACCGGTGTCCCCTGCAGCTGCAGTCGGAGATAAAGCCTCTTCAGGCTGGGCTGGGTGGGCAGAGCTGGGCAGTGAGGGCGAGGGGGAGGCTGCGTGTGGAAGGGCTGAGGGTCAGGGTTTCAGGTTGGGGATCCCGTCTCTTGGCAGTGAGGCTGAGGCCCCAGGAGCAGTACAGCTGGCCAGGGAAGGGAAGTGGATGCTGAACCACGGTGCCCATGTAGGCAGCAGGCAGGCTGGAAGCTGGGCAACTGCCCCCAGGTGTCCTTGGCAGTAGAGAGAGGGGATGGCGGGAAGGTGCCGGGGCCTGGGAAGCAGACTGTTTGTGAGGGTCTCAGAGCTGCCGTGGACCTGGGAGGCGTTGGCTTCAGGTCTGACCAGCTAGTTGGTGGCCAGGGTGAATCTCCAGGCAGAGGGTCTGGGGGTGAGGAAGGGGGTTCTCAGGGTGGAGGGGCCTGTGTAGACATGGCAGAGGGCGGCCAGAGGCTGCAGGGCCTGTGTGTAAGCTGAAAGCCCTGCAGAGTGGTGGTTGATCCTGGCTCCAGCCTGAGCCCCCCCCAGTGACCCCCACCCTGGCTGCCCTTGTCTTCCAGGTGACACCTTGTTTGTGGCTGGCTGCGGGAAGTTCTATGAAGGGACCGCAGACGAGATGTACAAGGCGCTGCTTGAGGTCTTGGGCCGGCTCCCTCCAGAAACAGTAGGCAGCGCCGCCCTGTCCTGCGGGGCCCCACGTCCAGCATCCCCCCATGTCCAGCGTCCCCCCAGAGCTGCCCACTGCATGCGGGGCCCGGGCCTCACCTGCCGGCTGGGGTGGGGCGGCTCCTTAATGCAGTTTCTGTTGTATTTAATGGACGTGCAGGAAGCATCTAGTCCTGAAGTTGCTCCATGGGCGTCGCCTGCCCTGTGCAGTGCCCGGGTGGGGATGCAATGTGACCTGCCCAGAGCCCTTGCTGTCCTGGGAGTTCCCGGGTGGGTCCATCAGCCTCCTTGGAGCTCATGTGCTGGTTCTCCCCTCAGAAAGTCTACTGTGGCCACGAATACACCATCAACAACCTCAAGTTTGCACGCCATGTGGAACCCAACAACACCGCCATTCAGGAGAAACTGGCCTGGGCCAAGGTGAGTGGGACCGTTACGGGGCATGCCCTGTGGGTCAGGCATGGCACAGTGGCTTCCCGAGGGCCCCACCAGGGTCCTGGGCATTGGCACACTCAGTGCTGACGGCAGAGTGGGCGGAAGTTCGGTGCATGATTCCTGGGCCGTCGACTGGCACTGCTTGGAAGCCCAGCGCGGCCTCAGGTTCTGTGGTTCTAACTGGTCCCCAGGCGAGGCTGAGGCTGCAGTTCTGGCCCCATTCCCATGTTCTGAGCAGTGGAGTCAGATGGAGCCTGTGTGGGGTCTCCTTCTGCTGTCCCCCGTGAGCTCCTTGTCTGAAAGGCATTCATTTTGGTCCCACTGTGTGTCCACAGTACAGCCAAGGACACCAGGAGGAGGGCTGGGAGCTGGGCCTGATGGCTCATGCCTGTAATCCCAGTACTGGGGAGGCTGAGACAGAAGGATCACAGGTTCCAGGCCAGCTTCAGCAACTTAGCCAGACCTTGTTCTTTTCTTTTCTTTCTTTTTTTTGGTACTAGAGATTGAACTCAGATGCATTCTACCTCTGAGCTACACCCTGGACCTTTTTTAAATTTTTTTTTTTTTTTTTTTTTTTGCAGTACCGGGGATTGAACCCAGGGGCATTCTACCTCTGAGCTACATCCCCGGCCCTATTTTTTATACTTTATTCTGAAACCGGGTCTCACGAAGTTGCGGAGGGCCTCACTAAGTAGCTGAGGCTGGCCGCGAACCTGGATCCTCCAGTCTCCGCCTCCCAAGTACTAGGATTACAAGCGTGCGCCACCACGCCCGCCCGGCTCTTTTTTAAATTTTAAACAGGGTCTCACTAGGTTGCTGAGAGCCTTACTAAGTCACTGAGGCTGGTCTTGAACCTGTGATCCTCCTGTCTTAGCCTCCCAAGTACTGGGATTATAGGCATGTGCCACCATGCCTGAGACCCTGTTTCAAAATAAAAAATAAAAAGGGCTGGAGGTGTATCTCAGAGATAGAGTGCCCTTGGGTTCAATCCCCAGTACCAAAAAAAAAATCATATTGTATACATACTATATACCACTTTGTGGTTTCCTTTTCATATATACATATATGAAATATATGTATATCATATATACATATATATATATGGGCCTCACATGTGCTAGGCAAATATTGCTTTCTAATAAGTGAACTTGGAGGACAATCCAGATACACACAATAGAATGTCCTGTTTGAAGCAAGCAGTCTGTAGTTAGATGCACTTTGACAGTTGTACCCTGTGTAACCCTACCACATTCAAGACAGGCCCCCTGCCCTTCAGCCCTGTGATTGTCATGATTTCCATCACTATAGGTTACTAGAACTTCATGTAAATGGAGCCATATAATCTCACTCTACTCTCTGGCTCTCGTGTTTCAAGGTTCCCTGTGTTTTTATGGGGGTAGTATGCACGCCACTGCACGGATTCACTGCCGGCGTTCATCCATCATCTGGCAGTGGATGTCTGGGTTGTTTCCATTTTTGCTATTGTGAATAAAGTTGATGTGAATTTTTTTTTTTTTTTGGTATGGGGATTGAACCTAGGGGCATCCTACCTCTGAGCTCCACCCCCAGCCCAATTTTTCATTCTTTATTTTGAAACAGGGTCTCACTAAGTTGCAGAGGGCTTCACAAGTTGGTGAGGCTGGCCACAAACCTGCCATCCTCCTGTCTCAGGCCTCCCAACTACTGGGATTACAAGCGTGCGCCACCATGCCTGGCTATTTCTTATTTGGAAACAGGGTTTCACTAGGTTGCTGAGGTTGGCTCAGGAGTGAGGCTGTCCCGGGCAGGCGCCACAGTCTCCCAGGCACTCTGCGTCCTCCCCTGGGAGTTCATGGGGAGGGACTCCCCACTGGAGGGGTGGGATGCTTCCTGGGGAGGTTATGGTGGTTTTATTTCTTCTTCTGTTTTCTACACTTTTGCTCATCATAACTGCTGTTGTGTGAAACACAAACCTCACAGTGATGAAGAGAAAGCGCTGCTGTCCACTCTGGCCCTAAGGTGGCAGAGGCAGGAGGGATGTGGCGGGCGGCGGCTCCCCCTTGGTGCCTGGGCAGCCCTTGCTCATGCCAGTCTGGGCCACATGGACCCGTGCTCCTTCTGCCTTCACCAAGAGGTCCGTGGGACATGTGACAGTGGTGTCTCTTGCAGGAGAAGTACGCCATCGGGGAGCCGACAGTGCCATCCACCCTGGCGGAGGAGTTCACCTACAACCCCTTCATGAGAGTGAGGTGAGGCAGGGGGTCGCCCGCCGGAGGGTCTTGACTGGAGCTGCACCAGTTCCTGTGTGCGGCCCACTGAGACCTTCTGCCCCAGGCGTGAGGGTCACCTTTCTCAGCACCTTGGCCAGGGTGTGGGGCCCCAGGACCCAGGTCAGGAGCTGCGCTGGGAGCCTCAGGGCCCCGGGGCCCGGGACAGAGTGGAGTTGGTGGCTTCCCCCTTCCACTAATGTAACCCCCCATCCCGTGACTCCCCCAGGGGTTTCCTCCGTGACTGTGTCCCAGCCCCTCCTGCCCTCTCTCCTCTCAGGGAGAAGACCGTGCAGCAGCACGCGGGCGAGACAGACCCTGTGACCACCATGCGCGTCATCCGCAGGGAGAAGGACCAGTTCAAGGTGCCGCGGGACTAGGCGGCTCCCCGCATGCTGGGAGGGGGTCGTGTGGGAAGTTCATTCTTGGTTTAATTTTAAATTAATTCCAGAGCCCTTAGCTGTGCTATCAAATGTTCTAATGCATATTTATAACAGAAAAAGTTTAAAATATTTATTCCCGTAACCTCTCCTTGTGGACTCTGTGTTGTCTCTGGCCTTTACACACAGCCTCCTCTGGCCTGGCCTGTGGTCACACGATGCCAGCCCAAGCCCAGCTTCTCAAGACGGGCTCTGGATGTGTGCGACGCCAGTCCTTCCTGGGCTGGGCTGGGTGGCCCTGGCTTGGTGGCTCTGGCTGCCCTCGGTGCTCAGCATTCGAGCAGCACCACCCCTGCCCTGCCGCCCTGGGAGTTGGTGACCGTCCCTACAGAGGCTGCCCTGCAGGCCTGTCCTAGGGAGTCCCCACCTCTGAACTGGCTAGAGCCAGGGTTTCCCATGAGCCCCTTGGTTCACTGACTCCCAGAACTCGGTGTGCCATGCTGGAATTACAGCTTTACCGGATGTGTCAGGAGTAGCCCTCCCCTCGTGTGTCACCACCAGGAAGCCCCTCACCCCCCCTCAGTGTCCCGCCTCTACCTGTCCGCTACACTGTGGCGTGACTGTCAGAGTCACTGGCCACGTGATCTGTCTGTGGCCGCTCCCCTCCCTGGGTCAGCTGATGTGGTCACTTGTGGGTCTTTCTGGTGACCAGCCCTGTCCTGGGTGGCTTTGTGAGCATCGACTGGTGTCTGAGCGGCAGAGACACGGGCGTGTTTTGAGGGCGTAGCTGTCACTCTCGGGAGCTGGCGAGACCAGGGAATCTGTTAGCATCCCACAGAGGCCGGCCATCATGCTTAGGTTTTCTCTGGAAGGCCGGTTCTCTAGGGACCTCTGCTTTTGCAGCTGCTGTGAATGGCGAGTCAGTAGTCCTGCCGGATGCCTGGGTGGGAAGATGGAGAAGGTGCAGGAAGGTCGCACCTGGGGCCCTGCTCCCTTGCCAGTGGGTGCGCTTCCCCGTCCCTCTGCAGCCCCTTGGCCTGGGCTTCTATGTATCTCCCTGGGGGACAGGGAGGCAAGTGGCCTGAGGGCCTGGGGCGCCAACCTCATCCATGGCTTAGCAGTTGCTGAACGCTGGTTCCATGGTGAATACTGAGACGCCCTGGGGATTTAGCAGGCAATACGTGCAAGTCCCTGCCTCCTGCACTTGTGTTCTGGTGGAGGTGGCAGAGCGCAGGGAAGCAGCAGGAAAGCGAGAGCTCTGTGGAGGAGACGGCCAAGCAGAGTGGCGAGTGTGCGTGCGCAGCAGGGCCTGGAGAGGCCAGCCGAGGTGTGTGTGTGTGTGTGTGTGTGTGTGTGTGTGTGTGTGTGTGTTTTGCTGGGGATTGAGCCCAGGAGCATTCTACCTCTAAGCTTCATCCCCAGCCCTATTTTTTTAAATTATCATTATTATTATTACTCTACCTCTGAGCTTCACCCCCAGCCCTATTTATTATTATTATTTCTCTACCTCTGAGCTATACCCCCAGCCCTATTATTATTATTATTAATTTTTTTGCAGTACCGGGAATTGAACCTAGGGGCATTCTACCTCCGAGCTACACCCCCAGCCCTGTTTTTTATTCTTTATTTTGAAACAGAGTCTAAGTTGTAGAGGGTTTCACTAAGTAGCTGAGGCTGGCCGCGAACCTGCAATCCGCCTGTCTCAGCCTCCCAAGTACTGGGATTACAAGCGTGTGCCACCACCCCTGGCTTAGCATCGCACTATTTTAAGATCAGCTGATTAGCAACCTCAATGCTTGTCTGCCATGTAACGCAACATGACCAGCCATAGGTCCCAGGGGTCAGGACATGCACATGGCTAGTGGGAAAATTTGGCCACCCAGAGCACGAATGAAAAGCATAGCTCACACCATAGCTAGTGGTGAACGACTGAGCACTTCCCTCTGAAATCAGGAGCGAGGGCAGGACGTCCTCCCGCCGCCCTAACAGCACCGCCGGGCATGCAGTTGGCAAGGCCAGCACAGGGGAGTACATAATTGGGAAGGAAAGAGTGGTAATGTCCTATTTACAGGTGACATGACCCTATACATAGCACATCCGAAGGACTAAGATTCACACACCATTGGAACTAGTAAGTCTAGCAAAGTTCTGGGGTGCAAGATTAATAAATTCATTGTATTTCTATATACCAATAGTCCAAAAATGGCACTAAGAAAACAATTCCATTTACAATAGCATCAAAAGTAGTAAAATACCTAGAAATACTTTAACAAAGGACACCTGAACACTGAAAATGACAGAAACTAAAACTTCTCTTTGGCTAAGAGAAGTTAAAGATCTAAGTAAGCTGGGTGTGGTAGCGCACACTGGATTGCAGGTTCACAGCCAGCCTCGGCCATTGAGTGAGGCCTCTGCTACTTAGTGAAACCCTGTTTCAAAATAAAGAATAAAATAGGGCTGGGGGTGTACTCGGAGGTACAATGCCCCTGGGTTCAATCCCCAGTACCAAAAAAAAAGGGGGGATGTGAATTGAAAGATTAGATATAGATGCCCAAAGTCAGTGACACCTTCCTGGGGCATCTGGGACTGGATCCGGGAGGCATTAGTAACCTCAGGTGCAATTGGGCATTGAATAGAAATAGGGGGCGGTGGAAGCACCCATGGGGGTGCTGAGCAATGTTTTCTTTTCTTTTTTTTTTGTGGTACTGGGGATTGAACCCAGGGGCATTCTACCTCCGAGCTACACCCCCAGCCCTATTTTTTATTCTTTATTTTGAAACAGGGTCTCACTAAATTGCGGAGGCCTCACTAAGTAGCTGAGGCTGGCCACGAACCTGTATCCTCTGGTCTCACCCTCCCAAGTACTGGGATTACAAGTGTGTGCCACTACGCCCACCTCTGAGCAATGTTTTCTGAAAGGGGGCGGTAAGCCAGTATATTTAGGAGTCTATGGAGAACGAATCCTACGGTCAGTTGATGTTCCAGCAGAGATGCCGAGGCATCTTGAAGGGGGAAAAGACAGTCTTCTCAACAAGTGGGGTTGGAGATGTGGACATCCATGTGGGAAAACTTGCACTTAATCCTTCCCTCACACCGTACATGTAAACTAACTCAAATTGGATCATAGAATTAAAGAGCTAAAGCTAAGCCGGGTGTGGTGGCGCACACTTGTAATCCCTGTACTTGAGAGGCTGAGACAGGAGGATCGAAGGTTCAAGGCCAGCCTCAGCTACTTAGGCCCTTCACAACTTAGTGAGACCTTGTTTTCAAATAAAAATAAAGTAGGGCTGGGGGTATAGCCTGGAGGTAGAATGCCCCTGGGTTCAATCCCCAGTACCACACACACACACACACACACACACACACACACACAAACACGTGCGTGTGCTAAAGCTATCAAACATTTAGAGGAAGATGTGGGTTACTGTGTTAGGCAGAGTTCTGGGACACAACACCCAAATCATGAGCAACAAAAGAGAGAAAATGATACCCCGACTTCATTAAAGATATTAAACAACATTTAAAAATAGGCCACAAACTGGGAAAAATGTTTGCAAATATTTTATCTAGTAATCTATAAAGTCTTTAATCCACAATATATAAAGTCTTAGAACTCAATTGTAAACATACAAACAACTCAAAAAAATAGGCAAAAGACTTGAGTATGTAATTTCAACAAAGACCTAAGAACTGGCCAATAAACACATGAGAAGGTCCTCAATGCCACTAGGTACCAGAGGAACAAATGACCAGAATAGCTGAAAAAGCACAGAATAAATGTACTCCATGTTGATGAGGACATAGAGTGACTGTCACTGTACAAACTTAGAGTCATTGCTGCTGTGGAAAACAGTCTGTTCCTCAGAATCTGAGACAAACGAAATGTCCACATGGGGCCTGCACACAAACCGGCATCACTCAGAAACCCTGGCACAGAAACAACCCAGGTATCATCAGCTGACAGGCCACTATACGACGCACCCACGGACCTGGGAGGCGCTGCTCGGTGAGGGGCTATGGACGGAGCTCCCAGGAGCCGTGCTGTGGTGGGCTGTGGGGTGCTGCCTGGAGGGCTTTGCACAGGACAGCCGCTGACGAAGTCATTTCAGGAAAGAAACTGCCGGGTGAAGGCAGCACGTTAGGCAAGACTATGTCACCCACCCGCTTCTAGAAAATGACCTCAGCCCAGACAGAATGAGGTTGATGGGAAAAAGGGACCACTGAACAGTAAGTAATCATATAGGAAAAGCATCCAAAAAATACACGATTAGCCGGGCATGGTGGCGCACGCCTGTAATCCTAGTTCTTGGGAGACTGAGACAGGAGGATCGTAGGTTCGCGGCCAGCCTCAGCTACTTAGGCCCTTCACGCCTTAGTGAGACCCTGTTTCAAAATAAAGAATAAAAAATAGGGCTGGGGGTGTAGCTCGGAGGTAGAATGCCCCTGGGTTCCATCCCTAGCACAGCAAGAAAAAAAATCTATAAAAACACCACTGGAGAAACCAAAGTCTGCCACATGGCAGCACAGCCAGAAGGCTATGGGCTCAGGCCTTGTTTCAGAAATGGCAGACCAGGAGCCTCACTGCCCTCGGAAACTAAGCCTGAGCCCCTCCTCACACTGAGAGCAGACGAGGGGCAGTGGATGACAAGGTGGGAGGTAAAGCAGTCAAGTGTGCGAGATGCCTCAAGGACATTCAAGTCCACATGTAAACAGGACTCAAAACCATAGTATAATAAACTGGACCACATAAAAAGTCTAACACTTGGTGCTCTACCATCTTTGTGGTTGGAATTTGAGGAATCAAGTTCAATGTGTAATCTAAGGCTCCTTTAAAAGGAGGGACTTAAACTGGGTGTGGTGGTGCATACCTATAATCCCGGTACTTGGGAGTCTGAGACAGAAGGATCATGGGTTTGCGGCCAGTCTCAGCTACTTAGTGAGGCCCTGTTTCAAAATAAGAAATAAAATAGGGCTGGGGGTACAGCTCGGAGGTAGAATGCCCCTGGGTTCCATCCCCAGTACACCCCCCAAAAAAAGTTGCTGAGACTGGCTGCAAACCTGTGATCCTCCTGTTTCAGACTCCCAAGTACTGGGATTACAAACGTGCACCACCATGACTGGTTCCTTTTTTAATTTTTGAAACAGGGTCTTGCTAATATGCAGAGGGCCCAAGTTGCTGAGGCTGGCTGTGAACCTGTGATTCCCCTATCTCAGCCTCCCAGTTACTGGGATTACAGGTGTGTGTCACTCTGCCCAGCCAGGATTAAAAAAAAAAAAGCTCATAAATCAGACTGATGGACAATCCAACAGAAACTGTCAAGAGACTTAAACCCAGACTTGTCCAAACAGCACAATCCAGGGGCCAACCAGCCTCTGGAAAGGTGCCCGGTCTCACTGGGGCTGAGAAAACACACTATAATCACACCTCCATCTATCGGCCGTGGGCAAAACATAAAGACAGAAGTGTTGGCGAGGTGGATGCTGACCTCCTGGTGGCCCTGGCGAGTCCTGCCCCACGTTAATGCATGCGCACATCCTGCGAACTCACAGCGGCACTGCTGGACCCTGCCCAGAGGGAGAGGAGCTAAGTGCCTAGTGAGGGCAGAATGGTGGGCCCAGGATGGGTGTGAGGAAGAGAGGCAGACACCTGACAGCGGCTGCCTCTTGCTCAGATGCTGGGCCCCATGCACCTGTGTCGCGTGGACCTGAAGATACAAGCAGCGGAGCTAAACGCAGCTCCTCAGGGCAATGCTCAGGTGGCAACACTGGATAGAAACACAAGGAGAGGCACCTGGGGCGCTGGCACGGGCTGCCAGGGCGTAGGGCCAATGCAGGGTCCTCTTCAGAACTCAGTGACTGAGCTCCTCAAAATCCCAGTAGGGATTCTCCACCACACGGGAAGTGGCCCCAGCCCCCACAAAGTAACCCAAAGACACGACTTCTTCCACATGCCCCTGGGTGGGGCACCTCCCTGGGGTGGCCCGGTTCCCAGAGGAGGCCTGGCCTGGCCCTGGCGCCCTGCTGAGGCGGCACTTTTCTGCTGTGTAAACTGCTCTGTGGCTCTGGGTGTGGACTTTCTCCCTGCAGATCTATAATTTCTCAGAAGAGAGGGTGAGGAATGACCTGCAAATTCCCCTGGAGACAGACAGTGCTGGCGGGGACTGCAGCGCCCTGCTCCCCGCCTCTGCACCCGGCCTGCCTCTGCCTCCTCAGACCCAGTTTTGCTTTTCCCGGCCCCTTCTGGTACTCCACTGTCCCTGGGGTAATGGCCAGGCCATGCCTACCAGGCCCTGGAGTGGGAAGCTAGTGCAGCAGGGGCTGGCTTGGGGGAACCCCATAGCAGCTTCTTCCCCTGCCTGACCCAGGGGTGACCGCCAGCCAGGCCAGACACATGTCCCTATGGTCTCCGCACACAGTGGGGTGACTGAGGGGTGGCCAGGCCCTTGCTGGATCCTGGAGGACAGTGCAGGGTAGCTGGAGACTGGCTGCTGGGCCCTAGGACTGGCTTGGAGGCCGGGCTGCCTGCTGCCTTCCCCACTGCCTCTTTGGGGGACAGTGCTGAGGAGAGCAAACACGAGCTGGTGGTGGCCCTGCCATGGGTTCCTAGAAGAGGCTGTGGGGGAGGGGCAGTGGCCAGACATCAGCTGACCTTGAGGTCACAGGAGGGGCCAAGGCTGGGCCCGGGCCCCCAACAGCCCCAGCCCGGGAGCACGGCCACTCACACTGCTAGGAAACCCCGGCTTGGGCCGTGTGCTGGCAGACAGGCGGTGCACTGGGAAATGGGGTGGCACCTATTTAACCCCTGACACAGCCACCTGCTCAGCCCGGGGGATCCCCAGGACCCCACAAGCTGCACAAGGGACCCTATGCCTGTGGCAGGAGCTGGTGGAGCAGCAGGTCCCCCAGACCTGCCTTGAGCACTAGCCCTTCAAAGGCCACCGTGAGGGGTGTCCCTGCCCCTGCCTCGCACTGCAGCCCACTTACAGGGAGCACAGGGACAGCCCACCTCAGAGCCTGAAGGTGGCTTCAGGGCGGACCAGGCCCCCAGCCCCTTCCCTGCTTCATCTGAACCTGGGGGATCAGGTGTTGACACCAGCCGCCCGGCACGAGGGGGTTAATGGGGATGGGCGGGGCGGTCGCAGGGCTGCCGGGCAGTGGGGAAATAGAGTGGGCAGGAGCAGCCGGCTGCTGACTGTGGCGCTTGCTGGCTGCCTGCACAGGGATGGCCTGGAGGGAAGGTGAGGCTGCAGAGTCCCTGCCACTCGCTTGGCTCTGGGTGGGCTGGACACACTGCTGAGCCTGGCACTGAGGGCCTCTGCTCTGTCCTTACCTGGTGGTGGCACAGGGGAGGGAGGATGAGCACTCAGCCCTGGGCACAATGTGGCAGAGACGGGGCGAGGCGCTCCTCACACCCGCACATGGGGCCTTGCCTGGGGCCACCTGCAAGCCCACTGCCCTGCACCTCTCCTCCTCTCTGGGCCTGAGTGGGTGGGGGGCTGTACCCGGCTCTTGCCACCTCTGCAGGGTGCCACCCTACATCTGCGCCAGCCCTGCAGGTTGGCACTTGGGGCAGAGCCCCGTCATGGCAGCGGAGCAACAGGTGGGGGTCCGGTGCTGCCCTCGCCCCACCCCGGGACCCAGTGCTCTCAGGGCAGGGACAGTAGGGACCCAGCACAGGCGGCTTTGGGCACTGTTGCCGGGGAGGCTGCTAGCCACGTCAGTGGGGCCGGATGCCTGGTGAGTGGATGGTCCGGGGTTGCCCTGTCCTGAAGCCTGTGCCCCACTCTGCCAGCATGGGTGGAGGCCCAGGTGCAGGCTGCACACATTGGGGAGCAGGTAGGCAGGGCTCCCCAACCTGGGGACATCACAGTGAGTGCACCCAGCTCATCCTCTAGCTACAAAGAACAATATGTGGACACCCCATCAGGTGTGCTCCAGAACGTTCCAAACATGGCCAGATCCTAGCCAAAGACAGGGTTCCCTCTCCTTACAGGCCAACGTGGCAACCTAGCTGGCTCGAGTGTACCCCTCAGGGGACGTAGACTGCCACATGGCCTGATGGCCAGGGGCACCAGCTGCCTGTGCCCATGGGGCCTGGGCAAAGCCCAGGAGTCAAGCCCTGAGTGCCCCTGCAGGAGGACAGGGACCGCCCCCTGCTGGTCCCTTGGGTGGCAGGTAGCTCACCAGCCAGCCTGGCCGCCACACAGCCTCTGCTTGGGATTTTCGTGGGGGATCAAGTGTCTCTGTGCACTAATGAGACCCTCCTCACCTCCTGGGCGCCCTGCCAGAGTTCTCTGAGAACTGCCTCCCCTCACCCCTCTCCCTGCAGGAGGCCTGGCCCTGGCGGTGCTGCTGGTCTCCTGGGCAGCACTGGGCCCCTGTGGCCTGGAGGGAGCAGTGCCTGAAGTGGTGGCAGACACCGAGGGTCCACAGTGCCCGGCCATCTGCACCTGCAGCTATGCCGACTACACGGACGAACTCAACGTCTTCTGCAGCTCGAGGAACCTCACGAGGCCACCCGACGGCATCCCGGATGGCACCAGGGCGCTGTGGCTGGATAGCAACAACCTGTCCTCCATCCCCCCAGCAGCCTTCAGGAACCTCTCCAGCCTGGACTTCCTCAACCTGCAGGGCAGCCAGCTAGGCAGCCTGGAGCCTCAGGCACTGCTGGGCCTGCAGAACCTGTACCATCTGCACCTGGAGCGGAACCGGCTTCGGAGCCTGGCCGCGGGCACGTTTGCGCACACACCCAGCTTGGCCTCGCTGAGCCTCAGCAACAATCTGCTCAGCAGGCTGGAGGAGGGCCTCTTCCGCGGCCTCGCCCACCTCTGGGACCTCAACCTCGGCTGGAACAGCCTGGTGGTGCTGCCCGATGCTGTGTTCCAGGGCCTGGGCAACCTCCGCGAGCTGGTGCTGGCCGGGAACAAGCTAGCCTACCTGCAGCCGGCACTCTTCTGCGGGCTGGGCGAGCTGCGGGAGCTGGACCTGAGCAGGAACGCGCTGCGGAGCATCAAGGCCAATGTCTTTGTGCAGCTGCCCCGGCTCCAGAAGCTCTACCTGGACCGCAACCTCATCACAGCTGTGGCCCCCGGTGCCTTCCTGGGCATGAAGGCACTGCGCTGGCTGGATCTGTCCCACAACCGTGTGGCTAGCCTCCTGGAGGACACCTTCCCGGGCTTGCTGGGCCTGCATGTCCTGCGCCTGGCGCACAACGCCATCACCAGCCTGCGGCCCCGCACCTTCAAGGACCTGCACTTCCTGGAAGAGCTGCAGCTTGGCCACAACCGCATCCGACAGCTGGCGGAGAAGACGTTCGAGGGCCTGGGGCAGCTGGAGGTGCTCACGCTCAACGATAACCAGATCCAGGAGGTCAAAGTGGGCGCCTTCCATGGCCTCTTCAACGTGGCTGTCATGAACCTCTCTGGGAACTGTCTCCGGAACCTCCCGGAGCAGGTGTTCCAGGGCCTGGGCAAGCTACACAGCCTGCACCTGGAAGGCAGCTGCCTGGGCCGCGTCCGCCTGCACACCTTCGCCGGCCTCTCGGGGCTGCGCAGGCTCTTCCTCAAGGACAACGGCATCTCTAGCATCGAGGAGCAGAGCCTGGGGGGGCTGCCCGAGCTCCTGGAGCTCGACCTCACCGCCAACCAGCTCACGCACCTGCCCCGCCAGCTCTTCCAGGGCCTTGGCCAGCTGGAGTACCTGCTCCTCTCTCACAACCGGCTGTCGGCGCTGTCTGAGGACGTCCTGGGCCCCCTGCAGCGGGTCTTCTGGCTGGACATCTCGCACAACTGCCTAGAGGATCTGGCCGAGGGGCTCTTTTCCCCGCTGGGGCGGCTGCGATACCTGAGCCTCAGGAACAACTCCCTGCAGACCTTGGTGCTGCCGCCCCCTGGCCTGGAACGCCTGTGGCTTGAGGGCAACCCCTGGGACTGCCGCTGCCCCCTGAGGGCACTGCGGGACTTTGCCCTGCGGAACCCCAGCATCGTGCCCCGCTATGTCCAGGCCGTCTGCGAGGGGGATGACTGCCAGCCCATGTACACCTACAACAACATTACTTGTGCCAGCCCTGCCAACATCTCAGGCCTCGACCTGCGGGATGTCAGCGAGGCCCACTTTGCACACTGCTGACCGGACTCACGGCTCAGCGCCCCTGCCTGGCCAGACTCGCTGCCCCCAGATCTTGGGGAACAGGTCCTGGGCTGTACGCTTCCTGGGGGACAGTGGTCCTGGCAGCTCAGGCTCAGGACAGGTGGGCACAGGCAGGTGTCCAAGGGCCTGACTAGGGGGGTGGGAGCACAGCAACCTGCCCCAACTGTCAACAATTAAAAGTCAATTAACAAACATAGCATGTGACCTTGAGAGTTAAAGTGGGGGGAGGCGTCGCCTGCGGTCTCCCCTGGCCCATAACCCCCTCTGCCCTGTCCAAGCACCCCTGGGTCGCTGGTCCCTAGAGCCACCACCTCACCCCTGGGCACACCCTTTTTACACTCTGCCCTGCCCCAATCAGGTCCTTATTGGGGCCCCCGAGGATGCCTGCCTCTACCTAAAGACCCTCGGCACTTATGTCCCCCTGAAACCCCAACACCGTGTCCCGATAGGTGTCCTCATTCTGGGTAGCCAGAGCATAGCTGTGGTGGGTCAGAGGCCCTGCAGCCCCCTGCCAGGAGGCAGGGCAGTCAGTGGTGGGGGCGGGGCAGAAATCCTCGCCTCCTCCCTCCGAAAGTCCTCAGGTCTCCCTTGGAAGGAGCATGCGTCTCGCCGCTGTTCTGTTTTCCGGAACAGGGTCCATTCCTGGCCTTAGCAAAAGAGTGAGGAAAGGCCCCTGGGGCCCTTGGCTCACCTGTAAACTCCTCTGGTCTCCAGCTCTGCCTTGGGTCTCCTGTGGGTGCCCATGGAGGGCAGCTCTGCCGGGGCCAAGTGTCCCCACCCACAGGTTTCTGAGATCACAAAATCTCTCCAAACTGCCCCCAAATGAGACGCAGGCACATCCTGGGACACCAACAACTAGCCATGGCGGTTCAGGCCCAGGACTGCGGAAGGAAGCCAGAGCTCTTACCATGAAGCACAGAACAGCCTGAGACCGCGGGCTAGGACCTGGCAGCCAGGCAGGTTTAATAGTAGGTTCCTTGAAAGTGCTCCCGGGCCCTCAGGGGTGTCACCTGAGGATGGCAGAAGCAATAGTGTCTGTCTGGGCTGGAATGTGCCAGAGCGGGGACAGGCAACCTGAAGCTGGCAGCTGAGGTGCCGCTGTCTCCAGATTCCAGGACCCGAGCTGTCCTCAGGTGAGCTGGGCAAAGCCGCAGTGAGCAAGCTCCACCCAGGATGCCCCCAAACTCCGAAACATCTGAGTGCAGGTGGATATCTGCACAGCGGTGGCCACCTGGACATCAGGTCAGGAACTGTCCCCAGACAGTTGTGAGAGGCTGAGTAGGGCCCATGGCAGCAGGGGGTGGCGGCTGCAGGCGGGTGTCACGAGAGCGGAGCAGGCGTTCCGTTCAGGATTTTCCGGGCTATGGAGGTGAGCGCGGTGAATGCAGGGCTCTTGGGGAGCTCCTGGATGAAGTCCCGGCCCTCCTCCAGGCTCCTGCTGAGCTCGGGGTCCAGGGGCACAGAGCCTGCGATGACAGAAGAGGAGGCAGGGGAGAGGTGGTCCCGAGAGGTGCTGTGCCCAGGCCCGTGCCCGCGCTGCTGTTCTCCCATGGGCAAGTCCTGCCTCTCCTGACTTGTATTCCAAGAACATGGGACAAGCAGGGACCTCAGGAGCGGGAGGAGGATGGACAGAAGCACTCCCAGAATGGAAGCTTGGGGGACAGGCAGCATCCTGTCCTCCACTATTCTGGGGTCTCCATGGGAGACACGGCTGCAAACTGGGGCCTTTTTGGCGGCAGTCACCTTGCTGGAGATTAGCAAGAGCCTGTCACCAGCATCTACAGCGGGCCCAGAGGAAGATGGGAGGTTGTGGCACCTGCTGTTCTCCTTCCCCGCACCTCGAGGTGGTCAGACCCAGCTATAGCAGAGGCCCAGGAAGGGGAAGCTGGGACCCCAGCCGCCTGCTCTCAGTACTCACCTAGGAAGGGGACTCCGGCGAGCCGGGCCAGCTCTTCCCCACCACCGCTGGAGAAGACGTTGGTGCACTCCTAAGACAGAGGCTGTGTGGATTCAGCTGGCAGACACCCTCACCAGCTGGGTGCCAGGGACGGCCTGGGGCAGGGTACTGACCGTATCTCCTTGGCCCGTGAATCTACTGACCTGCCCTGGAGGGGTGCCCACTTCCTCGAAGCCCCTGCCGCACCCCAGGGCCCACCCACCAGTAACAGCCCTGATGATTTCCTGGGACTCACAGCGCAGTGTGGACAGGCGAAGCCACTCATGTTCTCCACGACTCCCACCACCTGCAGCCCCGTCTTCCTACAGAAGGTCAGTTCCCGCCTCACGTCGCCCACGGACACTGCCTGTAGACCACGGGAGACGACTGGGCCACTCAGCCACAAACTCAGCCAAGAATTGTGTTGGGGGCAGGAGAAAGGGCCCAGCCCAGTGAGAGGCCCTGTGAGAGGCTGGGGACATAGTGGTACCTGCGGTGTGGTGACCACGAGGGCTCCCAGGGGCCTATAGGGGCGCAGGGCTTCCACGGTGGCCATGTGCTCATCAGAAGTCCCTGGGGGTGTGTCTACAACCAGGTAGTCCAGCTCCCCCCAGGCCACGTCAGACACAAACTGCTTTATCAGTGCTGCAAAGACCAGGGTTGGGGTAAGCGAGCAAGTCTGTGCCATGTAGGTCCCTCATTCTACCCAGGCCAAGGCTTCACCAGTCCCCACCAGGCTCCCGGATGCTCAGGGGCCACCTGCCGCATGAGGCAGCCAGGGCCCCGCCATTCTTAGCAAGAGGCCACAGGAGACAGCAGGGAGGTGGAGCTGTACTGCACCCACCCCCACCGGCATGCAGTCCTGTCTCCTAGCCCCCACCTCTCAGTGCTGGCATCTGACTCCTGCTAAGGCTCTAGCTCAGGAAGAGCCATGGCCCTCCTGGGGAGTCAGCACCCAGTTCCCAAGTCCAAGAAGACACCTGCAGTGGAGTGCCTCGCTGGCCATCCAGGAGTAGCCACCTGCCTGGGGCTTGACAATCACCCCCAGCAGCTGTGATCAGGGCCATTTAATACCACCTGCTGCTCCGGGGGAACCAGAGCCCAACCTTGGTGCCCCCATTCCCCACCCCCACCCACTGAGTGGCCTCAGAATGTGCAGGTGGAGCAGACACCTCCCCTCCTAACTGGGGGACAGGGACAACAGGGCTGACAGCTTTACAATGACACCCACTAGAGCCACACACTGCACCTCTGTCTCATCTCACCCCTGGGGACTTTCCATTTGGGTGTCCTGGATGTCGTGTGCCGACTGCTCGCCAGTGAGCAGCGGGAGTGGTTCCAGGGAGAAGTTGAGTCTTCAAGATGAAGAGGCCAGGGCTGGACTCTCCTGACTCTACTCAATGCACTGACTGTGGGAGTAGAGGGAGGATGGCCCCCAGTGTCCTTGGAGGCTGTTTTTTTGGTACTGGGGATTGAACCCAGGGGTACTCTACCACTAAGCTACACTCCAGCTCTTTCCTTTTTATTTATTTATTTTTGTGGTACTGGGGATTGAACCCAGGGGCATTCTACCTCTGAGCTACACCCCCGGCCCTATTTTTTTATTCTTTACTTTGAAACAGGGTCTCACCAAGTTGCAGAGGGCCTCACTAAGTAGCTGAGGCTGGCCGTGAACTGAGATCCTCCAGTCTTAGCCTCCCAAGTACTGGGATTACAAGTGTGCGCCACCACGCCTGGCTTCCTTTTTATTTTTTGAGACGGGACCTTGCTAAGTTGCCCAGGCTGGCCTCAAATTTGTGATTCTCCTGTCTCAGCCTCCTGAGTAGCTGGGATCATAGGTGTGCAGCACACGCTTGGCTTCAAGGCCTTTTCACTCTGAGCACTAAGCAAGGGGTCAGCTGGGGAAGGCTGGATGGCTAATAGTGCCTGACCCTGCTGGGTCATTACCGTTCTTCTTGGGGCCTCTCCACACCACAGCATCATCTGGTTTTTCCAGCAGGAAACCCACAGACATGAGGGAGATGCTCTGTTCCTGATCCACAAAGACAGGCACCCAGCCACGGTCACACTGGTGCACGGCCCTGCCCTGTGCTCGGAGCATGCGTGGGATGCTGGGGCCACACAGGTCCACATCGAGGATCCCCACCTACAAGGAGGCCAAAGGCAAAGGCATGGACACTGTGAGGCAGAGAGAGACCTGCCAGGCCTGCCTGGGATAGACCCATTCACTGTCTACCCATGAGGGACAGGGGCAGCAGCTCAGGAATACGGGTAAGTGTCACCAGTCCCAGGCAGAGTTCACCTTCTTGCCCTCGTGGCGCAGGGCCAGGGCCAGCTCTGTGGAGATGGTGCTTTTCCCGACGCCCCCCTTTCCTGAGAGGACGAGGATGATGTGCCGCACACCTGCCAGGTTCCCGGGCTCTGGTGAGGAACAGAAAGTTGGGAGGTCGGGACTCCCCAGAACCGAGGAGACCTCACTGCTCATTTACTTGGAGTTACCAAATATCTCCCTTGGCCAGAGTCCTGAGGCTGGGACAGTAGCTAACGACCAGAACCAGATGTGGCCACTTGCCTTCCTCCACCCAGACATGAGTACGACTCCCAGGCAGAAGGTCTTCTAACAGCCCCAGACCTGACCTATCCCCACTCCTGCCTGAAGTAGAGTCAATGAAGGCAGAGATATCTCAACTACTCTTTTTTTTTTTTTTATGGTACAGGGGTTGAACCTAGGAGTATTTTACCTCTGAGCTACACCTCCAACTCTTCTTTCTTTCTTTTTTTTTTTGTGGTACTAGGGATTGAACCCAGGGGCATTCTACCTCCGAGTTACACCCCCAGCCCTATTTTTAAATTCTTTATTATTTATTTATTTATTTTGCAGTACCGGGGATTGAACCCAGGGGCTTCTACCTCCAAGCTCCGCCCCGGCCCTATTTTTTATACTTTATTTTGAAACCGGGTCTCACGAAGTTGCGGAGGGCCTCACTAATTAGCTGAGGCTTGCTGCGAACCCGGATCCTCTGGTCTCCGCCTCCCAAGTACTGGGATTACAAGCGTGCGCCACCACTCCCGTAATTCTTTATTTTGAAACAGGGTCTCACTAAGTTGCAGAGGGCCTCATAAGAGCTGAGGTGAAGCTGGCCGAGAACCCGGATTCTCCAGTCTCAGCCTCCGAAGTACTGGGTTACAAGCATGCGCCACCACACCCGGCTTTCCAACTCTTATTTCTTACTTTGAAACAGGGTCTTGCTAAGTTGCTGAGACTAGCCCCAAACCTGTGATCCTCCTGTCTCAGTTTCCCGTCTGTCCGATTTCCAACTATTGTGTGTGTGTATGGTATTAAGGATTGAACTGAGAGGCGTTCTACTTTCGCGCTGCACCTCCAGCTCTTTATTTTTTGTTTTGAAACAGAGTCTCCTTAAGTTGCAGAGGGTCTCACTAAGTTGTTGAGGCTGGCCTCGAACCAGCGATCCTGTCTCAGCCTCCCAGGTACTGGGATAACAGGCGTGCGCCTCCACGCTCTGCCCCAACTACTCTTTGTAACACGTGCACGTGTGAGAGCTTACATACACTGGTGATAAAATCCTAAAACTGCTGCCTAAAACTGTCCCATTCCGATGGGACACAGACGAAAATAACAGTATCCTTGTTACTGTCACGTGGTAGGGCGAGCTGAAGGCTAACCGCACACTCTCTCCTATCCCCTCTTCTTGGGTCAGGAGAGGCGGCCCTCGGCCCTAGGCTTCCATTTCTCAGCGGAAGGCTGACGGCTCTGAGGCACGAGTGTATCAGGTCGCCTGGCTGGCTCAGAGCCGCGCTCCCGGACGCCGTAGGGGCGTGCCGCAAGAAACCGAGTAGGCAAGGGAGGCCACAGGATGCTCTAGGGTCCGTGGCCACCCCCATGCAGGACGCAGGCAAGGAGGTCGCTGCACTGCCGGGTGGCACAGGCACCCCGGCAATTTCGCCCCGTCCCACACTGGTGTCCCCACCGGCAAGCCTGCCGCCGCACGTTAGCTCACCCGCTACCTCCTCCATCTGGCCGTCAGCTGTGCAAGCGGGTTCCTTCCGCTTTCTTCCGCAGACCGTTCGCCTCCATCTAGAGTGAAGAGATTTTGAACCAATGGGTGGCGCGAACCAGCTCCTTGACCCCTTTTGATAGGCTCAGACCCGTTTGCCTCAGCAAATCAGGTCGTCCGAGGAGTTCTCTGGCAAGGCTCGTAGGTTCCGGAGCAGATGACGTAACGGATCTGGACCTACTTCCGTGTCTTCGCCCAATGGGCCTACAGGTCTCGCCTCTGACTCGAGTCGCCACCAATGGGGAGGTTGTGTCAGGATTGACAGGTCTTGCAACCTCTCGGCAACAGCCGTGTCTCCCGAGGCCCGTCCCCTCGCGAAGCCCGCCGGGCGCGCCCGCCTCCGGCCGCCGAGCCAATGCGGCGCAGGGGCGGGGATTGTTTACGTCCCGGCCCGAGCGGAAAGTGGGTCACGGCTGGCGGAGCGCGGCGGCGGCGGCAGGTGAGCGGAGCCTGGCCGACTCGGCCGCGGCGGCGGCGTGCTGACCTTGCGGGCGGTCAGGCCTGCCGCCCTTTGTTCCCGGGGCGGAACGCTGAAGCCCGGGCTGGGGGCCGCGGGGTCTGGCATTGCCTGCAGCAACGCCCGGAGCCGAAGCCCCGAGCCGCGGGCGCGCAGAGCCATCCTCCGCCTGGTTCCGGGGCAGCCTGCCGGGTCATTCATTCGACGTGCACTGTGTGCTTCCGTTCGGCGCGCAGCGAGGGCCCGGACAGGGGACTGCGGCTCAGGCCCGGGCGCTCAGCCCTTTTCGGGTGGCTGGGATAGGTGGGGCAGTGCAAAGGGGTAGCCTGGGGCTGAAAGTGGGGTCGGGAGGCATTCGGGCAAAAGGCAGGGCAAGAGCTGGCCGCTGGACCCAGGCAACGACTAGAGCTGGCCGTGGTAGAGGCTTACATTTTACTCCAAGAACAATGGCAAGCTCTGAACAGACTTTAAAAACGTTTAGAAAAAGAGCTTGACTGTAGTGCGTGGAGGAAATGAGCCGGAAGAGGAGCTTGTGATCCAGGAAACCGTGAGTGGGGACGCCTCAGGTTTGGTGGGAAGGAGAGTGTCAGGGATGGATGACTGCCGTATTTCTGGCATGAGGAACCAGAGGTCGGAGATTCCATTTGTCAAAGTGGACAGTGGAGGAGGAGCAATTCCGGTGTGAGATGCCTGAGGGGCAGCTGGACTCCTGTGCTGAACTCAAGAGATGGGCTGAGAGGTGTCTTCAGTCATGGGTGCCTGGGTGGTGTTCCACACCATCTTCCTTGGTTTGATCAAGGTGCTCAGATACTGGAGCCAGGTACAGGCTTGTGACCAGTCCAGAGCCCTGGCTCAGCATCTGAGGGCACGAGCCCCCCTCTGGGTGGGTCTGTGACCCAGCCTGCCAAGTTCTAGGGGATAAGTATTGGGTGGGGAGCCATGGGACACACACTGGTGTGCTGAATGTCTCTCTGGCTTAAAACCTGTTTTATTCCAGGTCTTCTCCACCATGGCCAGACGCCCTCGGAGCAGCAGGGCGTGGCGTTTTGTCCTGAGTGCAGCCCGGCGAGATGCAGACGCCAGGGCAGTGGCTCTGGCAGGCACCACTAACAGGGGCTACGACTCTGATGGGCAGGTAGGTCCCAGTGGCAAGGTGGGCATGGCTGAGAGTGCTGTGCTCAGCAAGGCTCTTTGGGATGATAAGGGACACACAGCCTGGGGTGACAGGACCTTAAAGACAAGGTATCTTCCCTGTCTTCTTGAAATGTGCTGTGTGTGGAGAGGCTGTCCCTGGTTTCTATTCTGTCCACCCAGCCAGTATCCAGAGGTAGCTGTTGTTGCTTTTCCTTCTAGGTGCTTATTCTATAGTACAAATACATATCCCACATTCATGTACATATATGCAGAAGAGAACTTGTGATTCTTAAAGATTAAACTTCCCACATCTTCCCCTGTTCAGAGGTTCCCTAAGCTCAGGAAGGCCCAGGAAAGTCAGGGTGGACAGAAGAGGCTCAGCTGCTGCTTCTGACAGATATCTGTGCCCATCTCTGCCATGACCAGGTCTATGGGTTGGCTGTGTGGCCTTTGTGCCTGATGGGGTGCAGAGGTCTCCCTCAGATGCTGTCACTGCTCCCCTGCACTGTAGCTTGGCTCAGCCAGGTGTCCTGTCCTGGGCTCCTGTTGAACTATGTGGGGCCGCCAGTTCTTGAAAAGAACTGGAAGCCACAGGTTCACTGACCTGGCTGGCAGCATCTTGAGTCCTTCCTGGGCCTCCCAGGTTCAAGAGTCCTGCCTGCATTCCTGCCATGCCTCCAGGTCTTGCTGACCACGTGGCCTGGTCTATCCACCTGTATCCCTGCCTCACCGGCTCATTGCTGTGCAGTGCAGGCAGTGTGACACATGCATGCTGCTTGTTCTCTGTCACCTAATGGGCCTGCAGCACGTGTGTGTGGGCAGGTGGTGGGCGTCATGTGAGCACCTTGTTAGGCTGAGGAACACACCTCCCTTCCTTCCATACCAGTGCTTTCCTTACAGCTGGTAGCAGGTCAGGTCTGCTTCCTCCCCAGAGAGGATCAGCTTGTATACCTGGCTCCTGACTCAGTGGGCCTACCCCGGCTTTGGGGAATCCCCCTTCTACGCCAGCGGGGTATAGTTCTCTGGGCCTACCTCTCCCTTGAGGCTGACTAAATTTCCTGTCTTATGGCTCCTGTTTTCTGACCCCACCCCAGGCAGCACCCAGGGCATGAACTTCTAGGTGCTGGCCTGTCTCCCCTTAGGTGTGTCTGATGCAGGTGACCTTGAATGCTTAAGCTACTGTGTGGCCATGTGCTAGGCCTTGGGTAGCAGGAAAGAAACATGGAATAGGCCCCCTGTGGAGCTCATGATGTAGCAGGAGGGGGCAGAGAACAGAAATACAAGGACCATCAAAGAGGATGAAGGGACCTGGAAAGGCTCCTTGCATGACATCTGGATGCTTCTTCCAGGGGAGGTGCAGCGAGTGAGCACAGCACCCACCACAGGCTGTTGGGACTAGACATGGCAGAGGCCAGTGGGGTTGGAGTGGGGCTTATGGGTTCAGGTGGGAACTGGCTTTAACTCACAGGGCAACAGGACCCCATGGTGTAACAGGGTCTGCTCAGGTTTGAGGGTCACTTGGGCTGTTGTACAGGTGTGTGGCAGGGAGGCCAGAGCAGAGCCCAGAGAGGGGTGGAAGCCAGGGCCTGCAGGAGCTGGCCAAGCCAATGCACAGAGGCTGTCTACCTTCCTCACCCCTTGGCAGGTTGGCCCTGGGTCTAGAGCTAAGGCAGGTGTTCCGAGGGCCTGCATGGCATCAAATGGCAATGACTTGGTTGGCAGAGACCAAGACCTACCCTGGCTGACCTCACAGGAGGGCCTGTGGGTCTGTCCAATGCCAGAACCTAAGTAGTTCAGCTTTGGGGTCTGATCACCAGGCCAACGTAAGGCCCCTAGGACTCGAGCCACAGGACCCTTTGCAGGTGGGTGGAGTCCTGGCTGGTGCTGCCTGCAGCAGGAGCTTAAAGCAACAGCACAAGCCCACTGGGTGTTGTCAAGAGAGCTTCTCCCATGTCTTCAGTGATGAGGACTTAAGCCGGAAACAGGCAGGGTGGCCCCTCACCGAGGAGCCTGTCTGTGGGGAGCCCCATGCGGTCTCCATTAGGGTTGCCCCAGACCTTACTATTGGGCCAGGTCCATGGCTCCACTGAAACCCTGGAGCTGCAGGGGCTGGAGGGTGCTGCTGGTGCCTGCCTTGGGTGTTCACTGGTGGCTGGGTCTCTAGAGCCCCTGGCTGTGCAGAAATGGGTGATAAGGCTGCACCAGTTCCCGCACCAGGTTGGGTGTTGGCACCGAGTACTGTGCTGTGCACTGGCTCCAGGGAGTCCTTGGAGCCCAGCCCTCCTCTGATGGGCCTCAGCGGTCTGGCCTGTGCTGGGCCCAGGTGGGCTGGTGGGGGGTAGGGGCAGCCAACTGGTGGGAACAGCCTGTCCTTTTCTCCCAGCACAGTGACTCAGATTCTGACCCTGAGTATTCGTCCCTGCCACCATCCATCCCCAGTGCCGTCCCTGTGACTGGGGAATCCTTCTGTGACTGTGAGGGCCAGAGTGAGGCCACCTTCTGCAGCAGTCTGCACACAGCCCACCGTGGCAAGGACTGCCGCTGCGGGGAGGAGGATGAGTGTGAGTGCCGTGCATGCAGACCCCTGCAAGGAGGGCTGGGCGGGCAGGCCTCTGGGGGGTGTGAGGGTGAGCCGGGCCTCTCGATCTTGCAGATTTCGACTGGGTCTGGGATGACCTGAATAAATCCTCAGCCACCTTGTTGAGCTGTGACAACCGCAAGGTCAGTTTCCACATGGAGTACAGCTGTGGCACTGCGGCCATCCGGGGCACCAAGGAGCTGGGGGATGGCCAGCACTTCTGGGAGATCAAGATGACCTCGCCTGTCTACGGCACTGACATGGTAAGTGGCACTGGCCTGAGGGCAGCCCTAGCCCCAGGCACCCCTCTTCCCAGCCCTGCTGTTCGCAGATGGTGGGCATTGGGACGTCTGACGTGGACCTGGACAAGTACCACCACACGTTCTGCAGCCTGCTAGGCAGGGACGAGGACAGCTGGGGCCTCTCCTACACAGGTGTGTGTGGCCCAAGGGTGGCAACAGCTAGGGGGTAGGCAGGGCAGCAGAGGGCTCCTGGGCTCACCCCCACCCTGCTGCCCCCAGGGCTCCTCCACCATAAGGGAGACAAGACAAGCTTCTCCTCGAGGTTCGGCCAGGGCTCCATCATTGGTGTGCACCTGGACACCTGGCATGGGACGCTGACCTTCTTTAAGAACAGGAAGTGCATAGGTGAGAGTCCTTCAGGGTGCAGGCTCCCTCACCTCACCCTGATGAGACGGGTGTCTGCAGGGTGCAGCTGCCCCAGGACTGTGTGGGCTAAATGGACCTGAGGCCCCAGGGTCTCCAGAGGGTGGGACAGTCCTAGGCCAGGCTGGAGTCACCCGGGCCAGCCTCATTGGCTGGACTGCGGGCTGGGCCCTTCCCCGCCCTCCTACCCACCCACCCACCCAGCACTCAGGTCTGCCTCCCTCCAGGAGTGGCGGCCACTCGGCTTCGAAACAGGAGGTTCTACCCGATGGTGTGCTCCACAGCAGCCAGAAGCAGCATGAAGGTGATCCGCGCCTGTGCCAGCGCCACCTCCCTGCAGTACCTCTGTTGCTCCCGCCTGCGCCAGCTGCGCCCACACTCAGGGGACACCCTGGAGGGCCTGCCCCTGCCGCCTGGCCTCAAGCAGGTGCTGCACGACAAGCTGGGCTGGGTCCTGAGCATGAACTCTAGCCGGCGCAAGTCCCCCGCGACCTCCTCCAGGGCAACCTCGGCTAGTCCCCACAGCCCAGAGGCCAGGCCCTGCCCGAGGAAGCGCTGCCGACGGACCTGACCTGCTTCCTGATGAAAACTGCCTCTGGCTGGGACTGCCACCCTGCAGGGCAGCAGGAGAGGGAGGAGCTGGGCCAAGGCCCAACTGGGGTTGTCCTGTCTCTCCTGAGGCCAGGACAGTCTTTTCTGCAGGGGCTCCAGGGCCACAGTCCCCTCTACTATTTGCCCTGGGCAGGGAAGCAGCCACACCTGTCCTCTTGAGTCTCCTTCCTCGTGTCCCAAGAGTGGCGGCACAAGCACTGCTGGGCCGGGGCTGCAGGCCTGGGGGCTGGCACGTGGCGGTGGGCCTCCACTGCCGCTGGAGGAGAGGGCTCTGCTGGAGCTCCACTCTTCCTGTTGGCGTGGACCTTTGTTTTCTCCTAACTTACTTTGCATGTTGTCTGCTGCTGCTCCTGTCAGAGACACTAATGACTGTAACACACGTAGGATTTATGTCTTACACACACAGCTGTAAGATTAAAGAGTCCACCCTGAGGCCTGGGCTCCCTGGCATCTGTGGTTTCTTCCTGCAGGGTCTGGCTGTGCCGGACAGCCTGGGAGGGGCAAGCCCGGTTCTCTCCCCCGAGATTTCCTCTGACTGCTTCTTCCTGGGGGAGTGGCCCCCAACCCTCTAGATGCTGTCCTTCGGCCCTCCTGACTGCACAGTTGGGCACACAGCCCTACTGCCAGGCTCCCCTGTGGCCAGAGTGTCGAGGGCACACAACCCTCCCCTCTGCAGGCCTTTCTGCTGCTTGCGAGCCTTGGGTCTCCTGCTTGACCACCCCCTACAGCCCAAGCTCAGACTTCACTGGCAGGACTGAGTCCACCCAGGCTGAGAGAGAAAGCTGGGCTGGGGTCCTGCTCCTTTGCTCGCCCCTCTGGTCAGTCCCTGTGGTTGGCAGGAGAGGAGGCCTCTCAGGTCGCTCAGGCGTGGTCAGCAGCCCAGGTCCAGCAGGAGGTCAGGGTTGGTGGTGGTCAGGAAGAGGCAGATGCGGCGGGAGAGGTCAGGCCCCACCCTGTAGGGCTGTCTGCCTTTACTGGCCTTCACAGGGAGGTCAGCCAGGAGGCCCAGGCGCTCCCGCTCCGTGCTGCAGGCCAGGAGTGCCTAGGGTAGGCACAGGCATGAGCAGGGAGGGCCTCGGGCCCTGGTCTCCATACCTGAGAGGAGGGGGTACCAAGAGACTCACCTGCTGCAGAAGTCGGGGGGAAGGGAAGGCGGTAACGACAGCGTCAGCCACAGCAGGGCTGACCCGGTTAAACTGCCTGATCTGTCTCCACCACACTCCCCGCAGCCCGGAGCCATCTCTGGTCACCGGGTTGCCTGCAGCCCAGCGCCCTGCTGTGCAGAAGGGCAAGGCCTGGGGGTCCCGCTGCTGCCTGCAAGAGGGAAGGGCATGGGAGGCCTTTTAGAGCCTCTGCCTTTCTTGCACCCCGTCAGCTCTGCCCTGCTCCTGGGAGGCACCCCTCCAGGGGTCCTGTCCCTCTCCCAGCCCTGGGCAAGGTACCTACTTGGAGGGGCGCTGGGCAAGTGCCTTGGTGAAGGCACACACGTGCTGACTCAGCTCCTGCCACGAGGCCACCAGCAGCACATCCAGGTCCGCACAGAGCTGTAGGAGCATCACAGCCTGACAAGGGCAAGTGTGATGTGAGCTGGAGGAGGGCCCCCTAGCCCTAACATGCCAGGAGCCATACCTGGTCCTGCCAGAGAGTAGCCACAACCCAGACCAGCCCTCACCTCCTCCACCTCGGGCCAGCTGAGGACCACCTTGGCCTGGGCCACCTCTGGATTCTCCAGCTGCTGCGTCTCCTGGACACTGGGTTGGCAAGACCTGAGCAGAGGTGACCAGCCCCCCCCATCCCTTCAGCCTTAATCTTTGAGTTCTGCCTCTGCCCAGGATGGTGGGATTAGCTGAAACACAGTAGCCCCTTGAAGTACCCCCTGCCTTCCTCAGAAAACCCAGCCCAGCCAGCCCTGCTAAGGACACTAGGGTGAATGGTACCACAGGTAGGCATCCAGCCCAATGACAGCCAGATGGGGACGAGCAGGGTTCTCAGGAGAAATCCAGGGCACTGAAGAGCGTGGATCTGATGCCTGAAGGCAAGAATGTGGAACACATCTGCTTGTAGGAGGCGGTGGCCATGGGGCCAAAGCCCACCAGGCCACAGCCAGGTTGGAGAAGGAAGAGGAGCAGAGGAGAGCCAGTAAGCACTTCCTCTGCCCAGCCAGCAATCTTGAGAAAACCAGCTGTATGCCTCCTGCAGTTCAAGGAGGCTGAGGAGCACACCCTGGTTTCTGGTCCACCTCTGTGCCCCAGCCTGGAATTTACCTGGCATACAGCAAGGTGCTCGACAGATGCTGACCCTCGAGCACTAGAGCCCAGGAAAGGGTTGATCATGCTCTAGGCAAACATCAGTTGGGCATTCTATTTCTCCTCTAGCTGAGGTTACCTGAGTAGCTGGGCTGCCAACAGTTTCAGGTAGACCCCACAATCAGCCCAGCCCTGCCTGGACACTTCCAGCCCTAGCCCTCTCCTCAGTTCACCCTGGTCCTGATTCCCAGCTCTCCCAGGGACCCTGTACATTCCCTCTGTTCCCAGGAGAGCACCCAGCCAGTTCATCCCACCCTTTATACCTTTGGTTTCTGACCAGTCAGGATCCCCAGCCCACCCTGTGCCCCTCTCCTTGAGCGCTGCTGGCTGGGGAACTCAGCCCCTCAGGATGAAGGAAGGACACTCCCTCCTGAGCACCTGGATCAGCTGGGCAGCGCCTTGCAGAAACTCCTCAGGTTCCAGCAGCAGCAGCAGCAGCAGTTCATGGTCATCTGCAGCCCACACCTCAGCAGATGCCTGTGGGGACATTGAGTGCTGCTGCCCACATCTAGCCTGCATGCCCAGGGCCTCTGCCTGGCTGCCCAGGCTTCCACCACAGCCAAGTCCAGACCCCAAAAGCACAGCTCTCCAGAAGCCCGTGAGGCCAGGACCAGCCCAGACCTAGGGGTGGCAGAAAACCTGACTCTAGCTTCATTGAGGACAGAACATTCTTGGACAGCAAGCTGGGTTCTGGCTTCATACCGGCAGACTGGCTTAGGCAGGCTTAGTTCACCCATCGGATACTTGAAATCTCAGACCAGAGCTGGCAATCGGGACCCGGGCTCAGCGGGCAATATGGGGCCACTCACACGTTGGGGTAGAGGGTCGGGTCTCACTCCGCTCCACTGCAGGCTGCGGGCCAGGCGCTGCGGTTCGATGCGGCACTCACAGCCCAGGGCGTCCAACGCCTCCATCAGGATGTCCGCACCAGCATCTTCCAGCACGGCTGGGCCAGCGGAGGACAGCTCGGTCACGCCTCCCTTCCCCGCCAGGACCAGGGGTGCCTGCCGCACGACCCTGGGCCCGCGCACGTCGCCGGGCTCCCGCCCGTGTCCACCCCCGCCCCATCCCGCACGTCCTCCGGCCCGCATCCCGGGCACCTGGGTCCACGCACACCGCCAGGCGCTTCAGAACCTGGTCGGGTCGCGGGTCCTTGGCCACCGCCCTGTACTCCCGCGCCGGGTCCCGGGTCCCCATGCCGGCTTCCGCAGTGGCGGCGTCCTCCGCATCCGAGTCCGAGACCTCCCAGGTCGGGGGCCGCCGCTGGCTCCTGCCTCGACCCCTGCGCGAACCCGCGGCCCTCCCGGGCCCCACCCCTGCCATGGCCCAGCCTCCACTCCACTTCCGGTCGCGCCCGGACGCCTTTGCCAGGGACACCGGCGGCTTCCGGCGTAGCGGACTTGGGGCGCGCTGGCTTCCGGCGGGGCGGAGGGCACCGGCTAGACCATGGCGCGGAAGAAGGTGCGGCCGCGGCTGATCGCTGAGCTGGCCCGCCGCGTGCGCGCCCTGCGCGAGCAGCGGGAGCGGCCGCGTGACTCGCAGCTGTACGCCCTGGACTACGAGACCCTGACGCGGCCACACTCGGGCCGCCAGCTGCCGGTGCGCGCCTGGGCCGACGTGCGCCGTGAGAGCCGCCTCATGCAGCTGCTCTCCCGTCTCCCGCTCTTCGGCCTGGGCCGCCTGGTCACGCGCAAGTCCTGGCTGTGGCAGCACGACGAGCCGTGCTACTGGCGCCTCACGCGCGTGCGGCCCGACTACACGGCGCAGGTGCGCGCGCCCCGACCTGCTCAGCGGTGCACCCCGGCCCCGCGCGTCTCCCCACCCGCTCCTCCAGCTCCCGGTCCCCGAGGCGAGCTGCTTTTGAGTTGACCCGCCCCTCTTTTGCTCCCCAGAACCTGGACCACGGGAAAGCCTGGGGCATCCTGACCTTCAAAGGTAAGGCGGAGGCTGGCGGGCGCACGGCTGACAGTCGACCGTCCCGCCAGGCGCAGTCAACCCTGTCTTCCTCCCCAGGGAAGACAGAGGGGGAGGCCCGGGAGATCGAGCATGTCATGCACCACGACTGGCGGCTGGTGCCCCGGCACGAGGAGGAGGCCTTCGCCGCGTTCACATCTGGGCCGGAGGAAAGCCTGCGCCCCGTGCCTTATCCGCCACTGCTCCGGGCCATGATCCTTGCACAGCGACGGAAGAACGGGGACACCAGCACCGAGGAACCATTGCTGAACCTGGAGAGGACCCTTGCGGACCCCTGGGACTACCCTGCAAAACGGGAGGGCAAGAGGAGGGCCAAGGGCACCCCGGTGTAACGTGCCGAGACCCGCCCGCAGGGTGCCGGGGGCGCGGCGGTGGGCGCCGTGGTGATGGACGAATGTCTTTGGGCTGCATCTGAGTCGCCTCCTTCGGGCGACTTGCTTGGAGGCTTTGCATTTTGTTGGGGAGGCCCTGCTGCCTCAATTACCGGCTCTGATGAGGCCTCTGGGCACAAGCAGGGGTAGCGGGTTGCAGTCACTTCCAGGCGGCCTTCCTCGTTCCTGTGGCTGGGAATAAACTCACGAAATAGCCTGGGTTGTGGCTTCTTTGCGCGTGGGGCCGCGGGACTGTGCAGAGAGCAGGGCGGCGGGCCGGGTGGGGCGCCCCGAGCGCGCAGAGGTGTTCCGGTGTCCCGCGCGCTCCCCTTTAAGCGCAGGCCCCGCCCCGTGCCCCGCCCTCTCGGCCCAGCCGCCGCCATGATCTGCCTGGTGCTGACCATCTTCGCCAACCTCTTCCCGGCGGGTGAGCGCGCGGGGGCTGCGCTGGGCCGGGGGGGGGGAGGGCGCGCTGCAGGGCCGGCCTGACCCCGGGTCCCCGCAGCCTACAGTGGAGTGCACGAGCGCACCTTCCTGGCCGTGAAGCCGGACGGCGTGCAGCGGCGGCTGGTGGGCGAGATCGTGCGGCGTTTCGAGAGGAAAGGCTTCAAGCTGGTGGCGCTCAAGCTGGTGCAGGTGCGGGGGTGCGGGGCGGAGCGGGGTGCGGGCGGGCGCGGTGCTGCTGGGGCGAGGGCGAGGGCGAGAGCGCAGGGCCCAGCGCAGGCGGCCGTCCGATTCCCTAGGCCTCCGAGGAGCTGCTGCGCGAACACTACGCCGAGCTGCGCGAACGCCCCTTCTACGGCCGCCTGGTCAAGTACATGGGCTCGGGGCCGGTGGTGGCCATGGTGAGTTCGGGCGGGCGGGCGGGCGGGCGCGGTCCCGGGAGCTCTCCCAGCGCTGACGCTGCCCACCTCCCGCGCCCAGGTGTGGCAGGGGCTGGACGTCGTGCGCGCCTCGCGGGCGCTCATCGGGGCCACCGACCCGGCGGACGCCCCGCCTGGCACCATCCGCGGGGACTTCTGCGTGGAAGTCGGCAAGTAAGGCCCGCGTGCGTCCTTCTCCCCCTCCCGTGCTTCGGTCTGCCGTCCCTCACCCCCCTCCGCTCACGCCCTGGTCCCGCAGGAACGTGATTCATGGCAGCGACTCGGTGGAGAGCGCTCGCAGAGAGATCGCACTCTGGTTCCGCACAGATGAGCTCCTGTGCTGGGAGGACAGCGCGGGGCACTGGCTATATGAGTAGCCCCAGTCAGAGTCACCAGCCCGAGGTGGTGAGAGCTGTTGGGTGCCCAGCAGAGCTGGGACCAGGCCTGGAACGCCCTGTGGGCCTGTGGATAGGGCGGTGGGTACAGGCCACCCAGCCTGGCATGCACCAGGAGACATCTGAGTGAAGCCATCTCTGCAGCCCACACCAGAATGTGCAAAAGGACATCCCTGACCCCAAACTCCCTTGCCCCCCTTTTTTAAATAATAAACTGAAGAAAACCCATGTGTGCTTTGGCTTGGTCCCAAGGACACAGAGGTACATATACAGAGGTGTTAAGACGTTTATTACATACAGAGCAGGTATGTGGGTTCACTTGCAGGGCCAAAGCCTGAGGAGAAGCGTGCCTGGCCCCGTCCTCCAGTTGCACCCACCAGGCTAACCCCAGTCACTTCAAACTCCAGTGGGAACAGACAAGGGACATACATCACAGTGGACGGGTGGCAGCGTGATGGGGAGAAGCCTGCAGCTACATGTGGCTGCAGCCTGCAGTGGCCAGCTGGGCTCTGGGATAGCTCCCCAGATCTGTGCTTCTCTGGTGGGAGGGGGTGGGCAGTGGGGGCCGGCTGCCCTGGTCAGTGCCTCTGGGAGCAGGAGTAAGGCCTGGGCTTGGGAAGGTGGGGGGCGGGGTAGGCCAGCAAGGGCAGCTCAGGGTGGTGCCCACCCACCACAGGCCTTCTGGCTTCTACTTGGCAGCCTCTCATCAGTTGCTCTCCCAGGGAGCAGGCCATAGTGGGCAGCCCTAGGCACTTGATACATGTCTGGGATCTGGGCTCCTTGGAGCCCTGTGCAGGAGACAGGCCCCAGGAGCACACCGTCCCCCATCAACCTGAGGCTGAACCTGCATCCTAGGACTGACCCCAGGAGAGGCCAAGGGCCTCCCCTTCTTCCTGAGGCCTGGGCCTGCCCTGGCAGCCTGAGAAATTCCACCCTAAGGGCTTCCAGGAGAGGCAGGACTACAGGGTCCTGCTTCTCCAAGCTGAGTCTTGGGCCCAATGAGCCTGGAGGAGTGGGTTAGTAAGGGGCTGGATGACCTTGGGCTCCAGCAGGATAAGGGGCATCTGGTTTGTCTTCTGAAGGTACTGCCCCAGGGAGCCTGGCCCCAAGCTTTCATGCCAGATCCTGGGAGAGGCTGGGGTGAGACAGGGGACACAGGTCGGGGATAGGGGTAGATCTAGACAGGGCTGGCTGGGGCCCAGGCAGCCTGAGCCCACGTCGGTCACTGGGCCTGGCTCCCTCATGGAGAAGAAGGGCCTCGGAAACGACCCCACCACCGCAGGCAGCATGCAAAGCAAGTGGACTCAGGGTGGGAAGACTTGGCAGTGTGAAGCCTCTGCTCTTGCTCTGGGGTGCCAGGGCCGCCTGCAGAGCCTGCCCACAGCCACCTCGATCCTGCCTTGTTCCAGCCCTGAGGTGCCCCTGGGATTTGAGGGTGTTGGGCTGGGTACTGGCCAGGAGCTGCTGGGGAGAGGGTGTCCCCAGAGGTCCTTCCTCTCCCTGATGGGAATGTCACCCGCTCCGTGTCCCTCCCAGTGACCCTTATCACCCGCATCAGAAAGGATGCTTGCTCTCCCTGCCAACTGGGGGCCCTGGACCTCAGGTGAAAGCTGCAAGTTGAGAGGTTAGAAGGGGGCGGGTGGGTGCCTGGCTGCCCCAGGGGACAGGCAGGGGGCAGGCCGGCAGGGATCCTATGTACACACTGGCATCAGGCAGGATGGGGAAAGGGGGCTGTGGCCTCACTCTGGGGTGTAGGACACCTGCCACACGATGATGTGGCTGCGCTCCGCCTTGGACAGCATGGGCTTCACCTGGCTCACGTCCCCTGCGCCTTCCTCTGTCTCGTCATCCTCTCCGTCCCCTGGGAAGTTTGCAGCTGTGAGAGGGGGCTCCTGCCTGCCAACACCTGGGGCCTGCCCCCAGCCAGTGCCCCCTTACCAATGCGGAAGTCGATGTAGCCTTCTCCGCCGCTCAGCACTAGTGCATTCTTCAGCTTCTGGCCCTCTGTGTCAGCAGCAGGCACAGCAGGCCCAGGGCCCTCAGATGGACTGTCCAGCACACTGCCGTTGAGGGTGGCCAGCACGTTTCCTGTCATGGGGCAGAGGGGCCTCAGGACAGCTGCCTCCTTGCAAGACTGTGGCAAGGCAGGGGGCGGGGCGGGCCCTCACCTGGCACTGAGACGAAGAACTTGACAGCATCACGGTGCCCATGGAAGCAGAGCTGGGCCTGGGCCATGGAGCAGTAGGGGATGAAGCTGCTGGCCGACTTGTCACTGTTGTCGTCCCCGTACACGTGGATGACGCCACCTGGGCGGGCCCCTTCCCCCGAGGTTGGGGATGTCTTGTTGGCTGGAGGCAGAGGGCCGGAGTGGGCTGAGCAAGCTTGCTTCCTGCAAGCAAGGGAGGGCAGGACAGCTCCCACCTGGGGCTGCAGCTGTGCTGTGGACTTACCTCGGAGCCCCAGGAGCTGGCCTCGGTGCAGGACCACAGCTAGGGGAGGAGAGGCAGGAGGCTGTTTGCTTGTTGCCAGGGTGTTCCAGGGCCCCCTGGCTGTGGCCTTTCCAAGCCCACCCTCCCTGGGAACCTGAGGAGTCAGCAGGGGCAGGCCTCACTTCGCAGGTGTCCCTGGGGGAGGGAGTCACTCACTCTCAGTCAGGGGGATGGAGATGACGACTCCATTGCCAGTGCCCACCCAGAGGCGGTTGCCCGCAATGAGGAGGGCCGTGATACGCACGAAGGAGAAGCCCAGCTTGCCAGTGCCTGGAGTGGGGATGGGAGAGGAGGGATCAGCGCGGCTCGTGCTGGGTTTCTTCACGCTGCCCAGTCTGGCCCAGTCCCTCACCCAGCATCTTGCTGACATAGGGCTCGATGTCCACGTCCTGTAGGTGCTGGTGGGTGTGGGCGTGGTAGAGCCGCAGGGTGGAGTCCAAGCGGATGGACACCCATACCCCGTCGCCGATCCAGGCCAGCTGCCGCACCTGACTCTCCCGCCTCGGGTGGGCGTCAAATGACTTCTGTGGGGTCATGGCAGCCCATCAACAGAGGTGGGGGCAGGAGAGGAGAGGGAAGGGAATCTGACTTGCCATGGCCCTGTGGCCACCATGCCAGCCTCTGATCCAGCCCCTGGGAGGAGGCAGAGCTGCAAGGCAGTGGGGGAGGGGTCTCCTTGGCTTCTGTTTCAAGGGTGCACATTAGAGGCAGGCTTCAGGTGGATTGGCACCTGCAGCCCAGTTGCCCCTCACTTGCCTGTGTGACCTTGTGCAAAGGAGCCCCTTTGCAGAAAGGAGCTCCTTCCCTGGAGCCCCAGGCTGTGGCCAGCACTTGCCTCGATCTGCATCGTCTTGGGCTGGATGACGTGCACTTTGTTCTTGTAGCCGCACCACACACGATCGTACACCACAGCCATGCAGCGGATGGAGTGGTGTGGGTGGCCCAGGTCCATAAGGTGATAGTTGCTCAGGTCCCACTGGCCATCTGGAGAGGACCGTGACACCTACTCAGGCCTGGCCCAGTCTACCTCTGCTCACAGGGTTGGGCTGGAGGACCCACTGCTAGGCTAAGGATGGTCCAGGGACCCAGAGAGTCTTTTTGGCCAGTCCTGGTAAGACTGTCAGGCCTTACCTTCACCGCGGTGGAAGATGGCCAGAGTCCCATCTGCCAGAGCCACCAGCACGCGGCCTTTGACATGCCTGGAATGGAAAGATGGTGAGCCAGGCTCACACGGCCAGGCCTCTGGTGCCCTCCCGAAGGCCCGCCTGGCTGGGGACACATACACTAAGCTCAGCACGGAGTCCTTCAGCTTGATTGAGTGCAGACACTTCTTCCAGTTGGCCACAGCTGAGTGCACGTAGAGCCTGTGGGAGGAGGCCACTGTGGGCGGGGGCTCCTGGGGGACCCCACCCACCCTGACCCCAGACCCCAGCCAGCTTACCAGCCATTCTGGGTTCCCAGCCACATGGTCGGTGCGGCACTGGTGCTTGCTACCGAGGGGTCCCCACTGGGCTCCGGCTGGGGCTGCACACTGCTGTGGTCGGGCTCTGGCCCGTCTTCACTGGGGGAAGGACTTTGGCTCCAGGGTGGCCTGTAGAAGCCCGAACCTGCCCCCTGCCCTGCCCTCCCTCACCAGTCTCCTTTTACCCAACCAGAGAGAGCTCACCTGCCAGGTGGGGTACAGGAGGGTGGGGCAGGGGCTGGGTCGGTGAAGACATGCTCTGTGAGGGGCCCGGGCCGCATTGTAGCTGCCTCTGGCTCACTGGGCCCAGGGTCTGGCACTTCCGTAGCTTCCGTGGCCTCCTCTGTGGACTGGGACGGGTTGACCTTCCCGTTGGTAGTGGCAGCCACCTCTCCTATGGAAAAAGTGAGCTTGGCTGGGCCAAGATGGAAGAATGTGGGGGACCCAGAGGAGAGAGCCGCCCAAGACTCACCCTGCCCCTTGTCCAGCACTGGGGTGTCCCCTCGGGAGGAGCAGTTGCTCCGTGGCACGTTGCAGCGGGTGGCACAGCCCACCAGGGTGATGCCTGCCAGCACGCCGTCAGTGCCGGGGTCCTCAGGGTTCATGTCACTGTCCAGGAACATCTCCCCTGGGGGGTAGTCGCTGTCACTGGCGGCTGGGGGAAGAGTCACAGCCCATCAGACCATGCTGAGGAACCCAATACCGCAAAGCCAAACCAGAGCTCATTCCCGGTGGAGGCAGACCCCAATGAACCCTAAGGAATTGAGGACATCTCAGCAAATGGCCACAAGGTTTCATACCAGAGACCTGCCAGGTCTTTATCACCCTTCTTCCTCACCATGCTATGGCTGGGCCCACAAAATCAGGGGCTGCTTGTGAGAGAGTGACGTCAAGCCCCGCCCTACAGCCCCCAGTGCTGCAGCCCTTGGCCAGGCAGTGGGATCTGGGCTCAACCAGAGGTTTACATTCAGCACAATGCAATGTTTTCTTACTGTCTTTGAGTGATGGTTCAATTTGGCCCATGCTGTGGCCCACCCAATCCTTCTCTTTTTTGTTTTTGCGGTGCTGGAGATGGAACCCAGGGCCTTGTGTATGCTAGGTGAGCACCCTACCACTCGATACATCCTTAGCATGCCCACTGTCGCTTCTTTTTTATTTTGTGGTACTGCGGACTGAACCCAGGGGCATTTTACTTCTGAGTTACACTCCCAAGCCCTATTTTCTTCTTTATTTTGAAACAGGGTTTCACTAAGTTGTGGAGGGCCTCACTATGTTGCTGAGGCTGGCCTTGAAACTGCAATACTCCTGTCTCAAGTATTGGCTCCCACCATGCCTGGCTCCCAAATCACTTCTAATCAGCTGCATGACCTAGAGCTCTCTTATGAGTTAGCATCAGCACTAAGCAGAACACCAGAACACATCACCAACAAGCTTCCTCCTACACATGTGGCCCAGCCTCTATTTTTTTTTTTTTTTTTGTACTGGGAATTGAACCCTGGAGCATTCTACCTCTGAGCCATACCCCCAGCCCTATTTTATTTAAAAAAAAATTTTTTTTTCAGTACCGGGAATTGGACCCAGGATCCAATCCCTACAAGCTACACCCTCCAAGCTACACCCTGAGCCCTATTTTTTATTCTTTATTTTTGAAACAGGGTCTCACTAAATTGCGGAGGGCCTCACTAAGTAGCTGAGGCTGGCTGCAAACCCAGATCCTCCAGTCTCAGCCTCCCAAGTACTGGGATTACAAGTGGGCGCCACCATGCCCGGCTCTATTTTTTTAAATTTTGAAACAGAGTCTCACTAAGTTGCTGAGGCTGGCCTCAAACCTGAGATCCTCCTGTCTCAGCCTCTCAAGTACTGGGATTACAGGCATGTACCACATGCCTTTTTTTTTTTTTTTGTGGTACTGGGGATTGAATCCAGGGGCATTCTACCTCCAAGCTACACCCTGAGCCCTACTTTTATTTTTTATTTGGAAACAGCTAGGTTGCTGAGGCTGTCCTTGAACCTGCAATCCTGTCTCAGCTTCTCAAGTCCTGGGATTATAGGTGTGAGCCACCATGCCCAGCTCCAGCCTCTGTTGACTCACCTGCCACTCACATTCCCGACATCTTCTCATCCCTGTTTACTTATATCCTAGTCACCTCTTGGTAAAAAGGAAGAGCCATCCCCTTGAGTGTCATCTTTGCTGGGCACTGCCCACTCACAGGCAGTGCCTGGCAGAGCGGGGGCCAGGGCTCACCAGGGATGCTGGAGATACACAGGACATGGGCGTTGCAGACTGTGAACTGGTCCACGACAGTGCCCGGCTGGTTGGCATCAATGATCACCACCTTGCTGGTGGTCAGGGTGCTGGTGAGGATCCACACCCGGCTGGAGGTGGCATCCATCTCGGGGGCCTCCTTTGCCTGTTCAGAGCACAGGGAATCAGGGCTGGTGCTTGAGCTTGAGGCTACCCCGAAAGCAACAGGTCATGGGAGTGTTGCAGGATCTAGCCTTGACCACGGCTTCAGGCTACATGGCTGGTCTACCCTGTAGAACCACATCTAGACTTGCAAAAGGTAGACCGTGAGCTCTGAGGGGTTAAGTCCCTGGCACCCAAGCTAAGCTGGGAGGCAAAACTACACCTTGGGCTCCAGCTTCGAAGTACTCCGCCTTTCTCCTGTGCTCAGCCCCTTCCTCTGCCTGTTCCTCTGCCCAGAACGAGAAGCATCTGACATTCCTGAGCCCTACTGTCTGCTGAGCACCGAGGCATCAGCAGGCAGGTCCCCCGAGCTCCAAGCACATCCTCCTGTACTGCTCCTGGCTCTGGGGAACTGTGAGAGCCAGGAGGTAGTGTGGCCAGGCCTGCCATGGAGGTAGGAGACATGGCCTAGATCCTGGGAGCACCTGCAGTCTCTACCCAGCCTCACTGGTGGCACCATCCCAGCCGCCCTCTAGTTCTGTCACTTCAGGCCAGCCCTGCAGTGGGTGTCTAGAGACTATGCGTGGGGGAAGGTGGGACCACAGCCTTGGTTGCCATGCTGACCTTCTTCTTCTCAGGAGACGTGTGGTTGCTCTTGGGCTCGCCTTCCACTTCCCGGTCGCAGGTCAGAGGGTCGCGGCCTGGCACTGGCTTGACTCCATTCCCAGAGTCCTCCTCACTCGGTTTCCACCCGCTCAGGTTGACCCCAGCAGCGCACCACAGCTGTAAGGTCAGGGCGGTGGAGTTGGGTACGTGGCTCCTCCACTGGCCTCCGGGACCTGCCCATTCAGTGTGTGGGTGGGGTCCACGGGGCTCACCTTCATGGTGGGGTCCTTTTCCACCAGAGGGCGGCAGTACACGGGAACAGGCACGTTCTTCATCCTCGTGTCCTCCTGGCCCCCGTTGGGGCTCAGCTATAATGAAGCAGGGAGGCGTTGTGGGCACCAGGCCAGGCTCAGGTACCCATCCTGGAAACCTGGATAGGCCTAGTCTGCTGGCTTCTGGTGCAGAGGGAGCTGCGGAGCAGGAGCTGCAGGGCCCCTCCTAACAGCTCCAGATCTGCCCAGGTCTGGCTGAGGTGACAGGTGTCAGACCAGCCACCCCCATCTGCATTGTGCCCCTATCCCTGCACCTGGCTCTGCCTGCTCCACCTTGGTGCTGCCCACCACCCTATGATCACTGCCCACCAGACTCCACCCCAAGCTCCACCCACCACACTGCACCTTGCCTTCCGCACCTGCTTGTACTTGGCGGGCAGGCTCCAGCCACAGGCCTGCAGCCTCCCATCATCGTTGCGGACGTGCTCGCGCACCTGGCGGTACTGCTCACGCTTTTGCTCCCGCCGGGCAGAAGATGTGCAGTCGCTGGGCGAGAGGAATGGCAGGTTATGCTTCTGTTCAAGATGAGCAGCCTGTGTGAGGCCTGCAGCACCTACAGCCCCACAGGCCTGCCCTGCAGGGAGCACACCACACCTGGGAGCCTTCCTAGATGCCCTGGTCTTTTCTGGGTGATTGGGTATTCATCAGGCAGTAGGGTGGCTTTCCTCAGCATGGGGTGTGACCTGCCCCTGTCCTGTAGCCTGTTCTGCTAACTGGAGCACCAGGGCTCAGCTGGCAGAGACCTACGGTTCGGGTTGGGGCAGAGGCCTGGTCAATGGGTCTCTACTGTAGATGAGCCTGAGATGGCTATAGCAAGATGTTCATAAACCGGGTCACAGTGCACAGAGGTGAGAGCCACCAAGGAGCACAACTTCTGCCGTGGATCGGCTGGAATATAGCACTGGAGGTGGACCAGCAATGCTCACACAGGGGATGGGGCAGTGTGTGCATGGGGAGGTGGTGACTCCTGGTGCCTGGCTAGGGCCGGTCCCCAGAGCAGCCAGGTGAGGGCCTGACCTCTAAGTCCTGCATTAGGGCCTCAAGGGGATGGGCCCTGGACACACTGTCCCCCTGCCCTGCAGGCCACAGCGGCAGTGGAGGCCAGTGGATACTCACTCATCAGGAAAGAACTCCAGAGGCCGGCTGCCTGCTGAGATCTGGTACATGGCATGGCTGCGGCGCTGGCTGAAGCCAGCGGTGGTGGGTGACTTGTAGTGGATGTTCACGGAGGGGTAGGACCGCTTGGCTGGAGGGGGGCTGGAGGAGGAGCTGAAGAGGCGGCTGAAGCTGCCGGTGGAGACACGGGGGTAAGTAGTGGCTGCAGAGAGCCCGCCAGCCCCCTCCCCAGAGCACCCCACTCACAACTGCCAGATGGTGGACTTCTTCTTCTCCTGGACAGACGGGTGCTCGCGGGATGCTCTGTGGGGAGAGTGAAGGAAGGAGCTCGCCGGGCCTTGTGCCTTCTTAGCCTGGGACCCTGCAGGCTGCTACAGGGAGCACCAGGGCCCTTGCCCCCTCTCAGAGAAGGAGATGCAGCGGAGGTCACCTCAACCCCACCTTCCAGGGTATTCCCGCCGTGCTCCCCTCAGTGACCGCAGCTCTAACTGGAGCTGGGAGCTCGTCTCTGGGATCTGTGGGAGCTGGCGGCAGGACCCACCTGATCATCTCGGTCCACCGCACAGCCTCCTGCAGTTCCATCAGCCGCTCCTTGTACTGGTTCCGCTCCATGAGCACTCGGGCCATCTCCACCCGTGTGAAGCGGCGGCGCTGGGCCATGGGGATTTTGTCCTGCAGAAGGGAGAGGCATCGTGTGTGGATAAGCAAGGAGGGAGGGCCAGAGGTTGGTCCAGCACACCTGGCTTCCTCCTTGGGATGCCTGCCACCTGGGTGGGGGACATGGCCTCCAGGTGTGGGCAGATTCAAGTGCCAACATCCTGCTGATCCTCAGGCAAGTGATGGCAGAAGTGTGGGCAGGGGAGAGAGGGACAGTGAGTCAACCCGGGCCCCACCAGGGCTGCCTTTTCTCCAGAATGACACATAATACTTGTAATACTTGAATATTGGTGACCTTTCCTACAAGCCCCTGGACATCATCCCTGACACCTCAGGTAGAGTACAGGGAGCCCAGTCCAAGGTAAAATGTAAGAAGGGGAAGTCTAGGGGAGGCGCAGCCAGCAGGACACTTTAGGTTATGGTGGCTTGAGTGGGTTCTGTGCTCAGCGCCCCGCAACTGTGGCTTGGGCTGTGGCAGGATGGGCTGGGAGGCCCAGCAAAGCTTCAGGAACAGGGAGTTGGTGCGGCAATGGCCTGCTAAGGGTTCTCCCCGTGCACGTGGCCCTCTCACCCAGCACTCTGCAGTGGCAGGTGCATCTCCAACCTCAGCCCTGGAACAAGGGGCCAAGACCTGGACTGGCCACTCCCCTTTACTCAAGGTGCTAGGGGGCATGTTTCTTGAGCCCTGGACACACAAGCTCACTTTATCCTGGCCATGCCTCCAAGTGACTGGGCCCAGGAGTGGTGAGGCTGCAGGGTCAGTGAGATTCTAGGGCCCTGCCTGCTCTTTGAAGGCTGGGGGCAGGCTACGCTCACCCAGGCCTGTTACAGGTTTGCCAGCACAGGACTGTGAGCTAGGGCCTGCCACTGCCCAGGTTGTAGAGAGCTCTCCTCAGAACACTCACACTCCTGGGCTGAGTGGGCCTGGAGAAGCATAGCTGCTGGAGCTGGTTCTGCGGCCTCACCTGGAGACAGGGAGACCTGCCTGTGACTGCAGAATCCATCTACCAGGACAGGGGGCTGAGAGGTGACCCTGCCTCACTCTAGGGTGGGACCCACCAAGGGGTGGCTCTGATACCCTCAGGTCACAGGGGTAGGTGTGGATGAATGAAGCACTGGGTTCAGAAGTCACAGAAGAGGTGAGGAGGGCCCAGAAGAACCACCAAATCCCAGGGAGCCTGCCCACGCCCCCCACCCGTGCCCGCAGGTTAATAGTGAAATATACCAATTCTGTACAGAGATAGCTGCTTACATCCTCCACCTCTTCTCTGGGCTCACAGCGGGCAATGACGGCCTCTGACTTCACTCTGTAGGGGGCAGGAAGAAGTAGGCAGGATGAAGGCCCCGCCAGGGCCTCGGGGATGCTCAGGCTCACCCCATAGCAGGTGCTGGACACTCCAGCCAGTTCACTGAAGTGTACCCTGAAGTCCAGACTGAGCCTGGCTGAGGGAAAGGCGAGGGCAAATCGAGGGACACTCCTGGGCAGGGCTGGTCGGGCAGTCTGTGGTAGACCTGATTCCATGCCATCCTCACATCACCCCTCCTACATAGAAGGGTTGGAGCCCAGGTGCAGGACTCCCAACCGGCTATGTGGCTTGAGCTTGGCTGACCAGAGGGCTGTGGAGTGGAGGGGGTATAGGGTGCTGGGGCAGCCAAAGAACTCCGCTCCCTGCCTTGATTCTCCTGAGTGAAGGAATGGGGTGAGAACTGTAGCCAAGGCCACGCCGCCATCTACAGAAGGGGTACACTGGACAGGACCCTACACCTGGCTAAGCACAGTGGGCCTGGGAGAAGACATGGGGCCAGGAAGTGGGCAGACAATGGATCCCACCTAGTGCCTGGGTCTGGAGCTGGAGCCCAAAGGGGGCTGAGCAGAGCACACAAAGCCACACCAGGAAGGAAGGGTCTCTAGGAACATTACAGGTGGAGGGTGGACTCGGAGAGGACACGCAGGGAGGTGGGTCACTGAAAACCTGACACAGGAGCAGAATCTTGCTTGGCCTCCCAAGCCCCTCACCTCTTCAGCTCTTCTTCCAGCTCCTTGATCCGGTTCTCCAGCTTGACTTTGGCCTGCTTGGCAGCCTCTAGCTCCCCCTTCAGCACCTCCTGCTCCCCTGACAACTGGTCGACCTTGGCAATGAGGTCATTCTTCACCACGTTCAAAGCATTTCTTTAAAAGTCAGAGAAGGAGGCTTCACACAAGCCCATGTGCACAGTGTGTGACAGGGACTTCTGAGGGGTTGGCCTGCACTTTACTGAGAAGGTACATCCTGGTCAAGAATGGGGCTGAGGACAGGTGACCACCTGTCCAGCCTGGGTACTGAACTGCATGATCACAATGGCCAAAGGGTCCTGAAGATAAGCTTTCTGAAGAAACCACTTGGGAGACCTGCTGTAAGTCCCTCCCACTAGACATGCCAACCATAGTCCCAAGCAACCATGTAACCCTAGTGGGGTCAGCCCAGCCTCGTGGGTCAGTGTCCTCCCAGGTGGCCCCTGGCCTGGTGAAGGGCTGCTCCGCTGTGGCAGAGGCTGCTTACTTGGTTTCTAGGAGCTGTGAGTTTTCCAGCAGCAGGTTCCCCACTTCTTTGCCCATTCCTGAAATGACAGGTGCAGAGGTTTTCCCTGGGCCCTCCAAGGCTGGACCCCGAAGGCATTGTACCTGCCTCGTGGTGACAAGCTGTGCTGGGGGCCCTGTGCCTTGAGGGCTGATGGGAGGGAATGAGAACCTCCATGGCCCCGGGTTCTCCAGCCAGCTCTGCAGGCAGAAGACCCTGCTCGCAACAGGCCCAGAGCCTGCATACACCGAGCAGGGTCCCACACAGGGTAGCAGCCTGAGATTCACATCCAGCGCCTTGGTGGTTCTGATGGCTGCTCCCAACGGGGAGCTGGTGTGCTTGGAAGGGCCTGGAGTGGCCTCCCTGCAGCTGCCTCAGTCCCCTCCCCAGCTCTGTGGTGTCCAGGCCTGTCATGAAGCAGATGCCTTTCAGAACCACCCCAAGTGAATGGATGTTGAAGCCATGGTGACAGGGACAGAGACGACAGCATAAGAGTCAGAGAAAAGCCCAGACCCAGGAGATGGGATGGCCATGGCAGGTACAGCTGCCCACTGGGGTTATGTGCAGGTTGGCAGGACCTGGCCATGGTGGTAGGGTCAGCAGATGGCAGAGGTGGGAGTGGACATGAGGAAGAAAGGGCTCCCTGGTGCCTTCCTACCAAGGAACTGATCTGGTCCCTCTGCTACCAGGCCCCAAATGGACCCAATAGGCTGAGCTCCCTGCAGGCATGTCCCACACACCCCAAAAGTCCCAAGTCTGATCCTTTAGGATAGCCCTGAAGCAGAGGCCTGGCTCCCACTCCCTTCTTCCACTGTCTATGCAGTCATGGAACTGCAGACACACAGGGGGCTTGAGCCAGGGGTCCTGCCTACTGTCCATTCTGACCTCCCTTGCCTCAAACATGGGCTTGCCTCCCGCTTGGACATGGCGCAGCAGGCACTGGACTCCCCCCAGCAGGCTTGGGGAATGCCCAGGGTCAGGATCTGCCCTGGGAGGGTGGAGGCTCAGGGAGACTGGGGGATGCCCCCTCAGGCTGATGAGGAGGGAGGCAGTGGAGATATGGCACCTCACCCCTGGCCTGTGTGGCACAGCCCCTGCTGCCCCCACCACTGTTCCCACCATGCAGAACAAAGCAAACGGCTCATGAAGCATGAAAAGATGTCAGGTAGAGAGAGGAAGCCAGAAAGAGGAAAAACACACATTGAAGCAGGGCCTTGGCCTTACCAAAAAAATCATCGCGCACTACGGGAGCGTCCCAGTCCCACAGGAGATGGGCAACAGGGTGGGGGGGAGGAGGGAGAGAAAAGAAGCGCATTAAGCCCATGTAGACAGAAGGGTGGGAGGTATTTCAGAGCCACTTCTAGCTAGGTTAAGGTGGGCACAGGAGGGGAACGGGAGGGCAGGAGCTAGGATGGAGCAAGCTACACCTTCTGGAAAGTCTAACCATGGGTTGCATAGCAAACTGCCAAGCCAGAATTGCCTGTGGGGCCAGCAACAACCTCGGTCCCAAACACTGGGCTGGGGGGCAGGGCGAGGGAACCAGGCAGGTCGGGAAGCTGTGTCTGGGAGCATCACATCTGTGCACACTGGGGGGCTGCTCAGAGGGGCAAGTGGCCTCAGAGCCTCCTGCTGCAAAGCAAGACAGCTCGGTCCAGCTATCATGTGGGGAGAGGGCAACAGGCTGCGCTGGGTAGGGCCTCACAGGACGGTTGATTTTTGGGTGCACCTGACAGGGTGGGTCAACTGTCCTGCATTCCTAGTGGCCTTGGATACCCTCCAGAAATGGCCCTTGGGGGCCTTCTTAGGCTTGACGAAGGGAGTCAGATAGCAAGGGCCTGTCAGTGGCCAGTGGAACAAACCCAGACCAGCTCTTGGGCAGCAGTAGGCTGGCGAGCGAAGCCCAGGAAGCAGCCACATGGGAACCAGGGGTCAGTGTGCAAAGCCTGGGAGCATCCCACGTGTACACCCCACGCCAGCTGCTCTCCACAGTGGGAACAGGGGGCCATATGGAGACAGACGGGAGATACACACCTGAGAACTCCCCTGGGCCACGTCCAGCGAAGCACAGAGAGACGGGGAAGGAAGTGACAAAGGTCAATTGGTGACTGGAACCAACAAATAAAGAAATTCTTATTAAAGAAAAAGCAAAGTGACTCAGCCATTCCCATGTTGAAGGACATGAAAAGCAGTAACTTTAGCAGGCCAGGGAGAACGGTCCTATGGAATGGAACCCTTGGAGGGCAAGGGAGGCCAGAACAGACATGCTACAGTCCCTGAGGTGCTCTGCCAGGCGTCCACAGCCCGCTCCCTGTGTTCACATTACCCACCCAGCAGGAGGCTGGCTCTCTGCAGACCCTAATGGCCAAGGCCTGTATAGAGAAGGGTGTGTGTGTGTCAAGGGGACAGTGGGGTGCCTAGGGGTCCACCCTCCAAGAAGCCCCCCAACTGAGCAAGCTGTGTGTGTCTGTGTACCCAGGAGCTGCTCCTGTACCACAGATGTGTGCATGGACTGGTGAGCTTCCCTGGTCTTATGGGGAGGGCAAGAGCTTGGGTAAGGGACGACCAGAGTATAGTAAAGGAACGTGGACACTACTGTGGAGAGGAAGATCAGTCAAAAGGCAGAGGAGGGGTGGGGAGTGTGGGTGGTGCCATGCCCACTGGGCACAGACCTCTCCAGTGTGCAAGGGAGGCTGTCAAGGAAAGGGGACCTGGGTGCAGAACACTGCTTTCTCCAACAGAAACTTGACCAAATAACTGTTCTACTTTGTGCGTTCCACAAGGAAGATGATATTAAAAACTCAGTTGACTTACATAACAAAATATGTGATTTGCTGTAGGAATTCAAGTAATAAAGCAGTACACCAATTCGGATGCCACTGGGGCAGTAAGCATATGGTATTCTTCTCACAGCTCTCTTAGATACACATCCATCTATCCTTTTTTTTTTTTGGTGGGGATGGAATCCAGGGTGTTCTACCTCTGCACTACACCCCCAGTCCTTTTTTAAAAAATTTCAAACAGGGTCTTGCTAAGATGCTGAGGGCCTTGCCAAGTTGCTGTGGCTGTCCTTGAACCTGCAATCCTTCTGTCTCGGCCTCCCAAGGACTGGAATTTCAGGCGTGTGCCACCATCCTTGGCTTCTTTTCTTTTTTTGGGGGGTACCGGGGATTGAACCAAGGGGCATTCTACCTCCGAGCTACACCCCCCAGTCCTATTTTTTCTTCTTTATTTTAAAACAGGGTCTAAGTTGCAAAGGGCCTCACTAAGTAGCTGAGGCTGGCCGTGAACCCAGAATCCTCCTGTCTCAGCCTCCCAAGTACTGGGATTACAAGTGTGCGCCACCACACCCAGCACTGGCTTCTTTTCTTTTTGTGTGTGTGGTACTAAGAATTGAACTCAGGGGTATTCTACACTGAGTTGCTGAGGCTGGCCTCGTACCTGCAATATATCGATTTTCACACAATCATGCCTGTTGATATTTTCTTTTATGGCTTTGGTCATGCAGAGACCCAGATTATAATATTCTCTTCCAGTTCTATTGTCCTGGTATTTTATGTTTAGATATTTAATCCACCTAGAGATCACTTGTTTGTGGTGTGAAATCAGATGCACACCACACTGTGGTACAGGGTCAGACTTCACGTTAGTTCCAGCAGCTGTGACCCAGAACCTTTACTGACAAAACTGCCCATTCTCCATGACTGGAGATGTCCCGTTCACCACAGGAGCCCGCAGGTGGCTCAGGTATGTGCTCACCCACGGGCTCACCCACCCAGCACCACCCTCCACTGTGGCAGCTTCAGGGCACACTTAGATGCCTGCAATGGCATACTGCTGGCTCCTGCTTTCCCAAATGTCTCTAGGCTCTTCTCACACATTTACTCTTTGGGTGGAACCTCAGAATCCATTCACAAGGCTCCAGGACAAAACCCAACAAGTCTTGGTCATTCTTCCTGGTACTGAATGAATCTGTGTGCCAATAGGTGATGCCACCTGACAGTATACAGGCCTTGCCAGTACCTCCTTCAGGTATGCTCCCTAATTCTTTAGCTAGGTGTGTCTACTTCTCAAGGTTACTTCTAGACATGTAGGGCTGGTTCTGACACCGAAGGATGGCCAGTTGACACTGTGAGAAGAGTACCATCAAAGTTGGGTCAACACGCAGGTGCCACAGTGAAGTTGTTTGGCTTCCCTGAGCTTCAGTTTCCTCATTGGTAAGTTGGAAAGTTGGAAGAGTGATCCCCTTGGGGCACACGTGTGTGAAACTCCCACAAGCAGTGCAGGTTGAGCGGCTGAAGAGCAGAGACCCCAGCTCACTCTTCCACCCTAGAGCTGAAGCAGGCTCCTGGTTCAGTAGCCCAGGGCTACCTGACCTCCACATCCATGTGACAAAAGGTTCCAGGATGCCCATCACTCCAGGTACAGTCTCACAGCCACCTGAACCAGGTGGTGCCCAGGGTGGCCACCAACCTGCAGAGCATGGCAGCAAGGATGCTGGCTCACAGCAACACATGGCTTCCTTTACCACAGGACAGGAACCTGATGTCCAGTTCCTGGAATCAGAGACTGTCAGACACACAGTGGAGACCTGTTGTGGAAAAGTGCTGCCAGGCACTGAGGGATGTGCCAGGCAGCCTTTCCTCCAGGAACCCTGTTCCTCTGACTGTGAGGCACGGTTCCTCCAGCAGGACTCATTGGGCTGTACCCAGTCCTCCACTTTACCTCCCCTTGTGCCTAATGGAGGTGCTGCATGGAAGTGACATCAGGGACTGCTGCCTGGGACCAGGAGGCAGCAACGACCACATGGCATCTGACAGCCCTGAGGCTCCCTGATAGGCAAGGAGGAGACAGTCACATGGAGAAAGGAGGCTCACAGCCAGTACTGTTCAGATGGGCATGGCAGGAGGGGGATCATGGGAGCTGTGGCCACGATGGACAGAGGGATGAGCCACACAGGACCACCAGCTGATGAGGAGGATGGCAGAGCCTGGCAATCTTGCAGAGCCAGAGGGTAAAGTGCAGCAGGAGCCAAAGGCAAAATTGCCTAAGTAGGTGTGCACCAGCAGGTGGTAAACAAAACACAGGCCGTTCACCCGGAGGCAGACTGCTCAGCCACAGGAAGGGCAAGACCAGAAGATGTGGCAAATGAAAGATGCTAGACAGAAGGGCCCACTGCTAGGAAAAGTCCAGAATAGGCAAGTCCAGAGACAGAACACAGACCAGTGTTGCCAGGGGCTGGGGAGGGAGGGAAAGTGGCTGCTTACAGGCACAGGCTTCCTTCTGGGAGGCAACAATGTTCTGAAGTTACATGGTGATGGTCACATGGCTCCCAATAGGCTAAGAGCCACCAAACTGTACGCTTTCTGTGGGTAGGCTCAATGGTGTGGGAACTACATCTTGGTAAAGCTGTGGAAACCAGCACCGAGGGGGTTAGTCAGAGGTGCTGTTCTGGGCAGACCTGGGTCTGAGTCTTGGCTTTGTCCTTCATCTACCAATCAGGGTTATGAGCAGCATGCGGCTGCCTGGGGCCAAAGACGATGAACAGCAGCTGTGCATAAAAATGTTGGCACAGATCACATGATGATGGAGTTGAGAACTCAAATCTTTTTTTTTTTTTTTTTTTGCGGTACTGGGGATTGAACGCAGGGGCGTTCTACCTCCGCGCTACGCCCCCGGCCCTATTTTTTATGCTTTATTTTGAAACCGGGTCTCACGAAGTTGCGGAGGGCCTCACTAAGGAGAGAAAGAGAGAGAGAGAGAGACAGACAGACAGACAGACAGACAGGGAGAGAGAGAGCGAGAGCTGAGGCTGGCCGTGAACCCGGATCCTCCGGTCTCCGCCTCCCAAAGTACTGGGATTACAAGCGTGCGCCACCACGCCCGGCGGCGAGAACTCAAATCTTGTCACACAGCATCAGACTGAAGAAAGGTACAGGGGGTTGGGATCTTCCCCTGCCCCTCCCCTCTGTTCCATCTTCCACCCCTCTCAGGCCGATGCCCCTGAGTACACCTTCAGCCTTTCCACCTTTATCCAGTGCTCTTGGGCTGACAGCTCGACACTGTGGGGCCACAGACCTTGACACAGAGAATAAAACTTTTATATGTATATGTGTTTTTCTAGTGAGAAGACTTTAATCTTTTTTTGCGTGTGTGTGGTAATGGGGATTGAATCCAGGTACATTCTACCTCTGAGCTATACCCCCAGCCCTATTTTATTTTTTCCCCTTCCATCTGATTTTATTTTATTTTTTTTATTCTTTATTTTGAAACAGGGTCTTGCTAAGTTGCAGAGGGCTTCACTAAGTAGCTGAGGCTAGCCGCGAACCCAGATCCTCTGGTCTCAGCCTCCCAAGTACTGGGATTACAAGCGTGTGCCACCACGCCTGGCTCTGATTTTATTTTTTAATACTTTTATTGGTGCATTAATTATAGTCTCACATCATAATGTAGTTCATAGTGATAGTGACATATAGGCACACAGCATTTGGTGGGCTCCACCCCCCCTCCCTTCCTTATCCCCCCTCCCCATACAGGGTATTGAGATTGACATTGGTATTCTCGCATATGTACATAATGTCGAAGGAAGTGATTCCTTCATTGATCCTCCCTCCCCCCACCCTTCCCCTAGACACCTCCCTGGCTCCACTGGAGTTTCTCCTCCATTATCTGGAGTCCCTCTTGTATCCTGATTATTCCCTAGCTTCAGCATATGAGAGAAAACATATGATCCTTCACTTTCTGTGACTGGCTAACCTCACTTAACATAAGGTTCTCCACTCCAGGTCCTTGCATTTTCCTGTAAATGAAATTATTTTGTTCTTCTTTATTGCTGAATAGAATTCCATTGTATGCATATCCCATAATTTTGTAATCCATTCACCTGTTGATGGACACCTAGGTTGGTTCCATAATTTGGCTATTGTGAATTGTGCTGCTATAAACATGGATATGCATATATTACTCTAATTTTCTGATTTCAGTCCCTTTGGAAAGATACCCAGGAGTGGTATAGCTGGATTATTTATTTTGAAACAGAGTTTTGCTAAGTTGCTGAGGCTGGCCTCGAACCTGCAATCCTCCTGTCTCAGCCTCCCAAGTACTGGGATTACAGTCATGCGCCACCATGTTGTGTGGTACTAGGGATTAAACCCAGGGGTATTCTACCTCCAAGCTACAGCCCCAGACATTTCTTGTTTGTTTGTTTTGGTACTGGGGATGGAACCCTGGGATATTCTATCTCTGAGCTACAGTCCCAGCCATTTTTATTTTTTTTGAAACAGGGTCTCACTAAGTTGCTGAAGCTGTCTTCAATCCTGCAATTCTCCTGTCTCAGCCTCCCAAGAACTGGGATTACAGGTGTACGTCACCACACCCAGCTTATTTCTTGTTTTTGAAACAGGGTCTGAGAGTCTTGCTGTGTTGCCAAGGCTGTCCTCAAATACACCTTGAACCTTATAGGTGTGTGCCACCATGCCTACATTGACTTTTTTTTATCAAATCCTCAAACTCAAGTTGGGCGTGGTGGCGCACGCTTGTAATCCCAGTACTTGGGAGGCTGAGACAGGAGGATCACAGGTTTGTGGCCAGCCTCAGCAACTTGTGAGGCCCTTCGCAACTTAGTGAGATCCTGTTTCAAAATAAATAATAGGCCAGGTGTGATGGCGCACGCTTGTAATCCTAGTACATGGGAGGCTGAGACAGGAGGATAACAGGTTTGCGGCCAGCCTCAGCTATTTAGAGAGGCCCTCCGCAACTTAGGGAGACCCTGTTTCATAATGAAGAATTAAAAATAGGACCGGAGGTGTAGTTCAGAGGTAGAATGCCCCTGAGTTCAATCCCCAGTACCACAATAAATAAATAAATAAATAAATAAATTAATTAATAAATTCTCAAACTCAAGAGCACACCATGAGCTGTATGCTCAAGTGCACACACAAGGCCTCAAGACCCTCAAGTTTGCCTGCCTGCAGTCTCGGTGCCCGGACACACAGGTGCATGTGGCTCTGCCCAGACCCATAGGTGCCTCAGGGATAAGTTCAGGGATGCCCCTCTGGTGGACCCTGTCTCACTAAGCTGCTCAGGCTGGCCTTAAGCAAGTGATCCTCCTGCCTCAGCCTCCTGAGGAGTTGGGATTACAGATGTGTGCCACTATATCTGGCTATCAATAGTTCATATACCTATGAGTGTGTGTGTGTATGTGTATATACATACATACATATATAGATATGGATATAAATATAAATATAGATATAGACACTGGGGATTGGACCCAGAGGTATCCTATCTCTAAGCTACACCGGCAGCTCTATTTTATTTTTTATTTGGAAACAGGTTCTCATTAAGTTGCTAAGAGCCTCGCTAAATTGCTGAGACTGCCTTTGAACCTGCAATCCTCCCATCTCATCCTCCCAAGTACTGGGATTATAGGCATGTGCCACCTCGCCCAGCTAGTTTTTATATTTTTACGTCGACTTTGTGTGTGTGTGTGTGTGTGTGTGTGTGTGTGTGTGTGTGTGTGTGTGGTACTGGGGATTGAACCCGGGGCATTCTACCTCTGAGCTATATCCCAGCCCTATTTTATTTTACTTTATTTTATTTTATTTTTTGCAGTACTGGGGATTGAACCCAGGGGCATTCTACCTCTGAGCTACACCCCCAGCCCTATTTTGTATTCTTTATTTTGAAACAGGGTCTCACTAAGTTGTGGCAGGCCTCACTAAGTAGCTGAGGCTGGCTGCGAACCTGGATCCTCCGGTCTCAGCGTCCTAAGTACTGGGATTATAAGCATGCACCACCACGCCCGGCTTATTTTTTATTTTATTTATTTTTTTGTGTGTGGTACTGGGGAATGAACTCAGGGGCATTCTACCTCTGAGCTACACCCCCAGCCCTATTTTATTCTTTATTTGGAAACAGGGTCTCACTAAGTTGCAGAGGGCCTCACAAGCTGCTGAGGCTGGCTGCGAACCTGCGATCCTCCTATCTCAACCTCCCAAGTACTGGGATTACAAGCGTGTGCCACCACGCCCGGCTTATTTTTTATTTTGAAACAGACTCTCACCAAGTTGCTGAGAGCCTTGCTAGGTTGCTAAGGCTGGCTGCAAACCTGTGATCCTCCTGTCTCAGCTTCCCAAGTAATGGAATTACAAGCATGTATTACCACCCCTGGCTTTATGTTGACTTTTAAATACTGGTAGAGAAAAACTCCATCAGAAATCTGTCCTGCCAAAGAAGGCACCGCTGTCTTGCCTTGCCATTGAGTGTGAACATATTCAACTCTTCTTCAACTCTTCTGTATCAAACACTTAAACATGTTAGGGTGCTCTCAGTTTTGTCATAAATATTTTAGTATAATAAGAAAACAGGGGCCCTTCTTCTTTTTTTAAAAAATTTTTTGTTGTTGCGGTACCGGGGATTGAACCCAGGGGCATTCTAACTCCGAGCTACACCCCCAACCCTATTTTTTATTCTTTATTTTGAAACAGGGTCTCACTAAGTTGTGGTGGCCTCACTAAGTAGCTGAGGCTGGCCGCAAACCCGGATCCTCCTGTCTCAGCCTCCCAAGTACTGGGATTACAAGCATGCGCCACCACGCCCGACTCTCTCTCTCTCTCTCTCTCTCTTTTTTTTGTGGTACTGGGGATTGAACCCAGGGGCAGTTTATCTCTGAGCTACACTCCCAGCCTGATTTTATTTTTATTTTGAATCAGAGTCTCGCTTGGTTGATGGGAGTCTCATTACTTTTTTTTTTTTGTGGTACTGAGGATGGAACTCAGGAGCCTTCTACCTCCAGGCTATGCCCCCAGACCTATTTTATTTCTTATTTTGAAACAGGGTCTTGCTAAGTTGTTGAGAGCCTCACTAAGTAGCTGAGGCTGGCCACGAACCTGCGATCCTCCTGTCTCAGCCTCCCAAGTACTGGGATTACAAGCGTGCGCCACCATGCCTGGCTTGGGAGTCTCATTACTTGCTGAGGCTGTCCTTGAACCTGCAATCCTCCTGTCTCAGCTTCCCAAGTACTGAGATTACAGGTCTGTGCCACCATGCCTGGCTACACACAGGTATTTCTGACTCAAACCTAGCTGAAACAAACTTCTGCTTTGAACATGAGGCCGAGCTAGTGCTGAACACTGAGGGAGGTCTCCCTGGAGGTGCCCTACCCCAGGTGAGGTCCCAAGAGTCAGGGCCCAAAGCACCTGAAGCAAGGACATGCCAGACTGAAAAGTCCCCCACCTCCATGTGTGTAGACCCTATGGTGTTTGTGGCTGGAAGGCTGCCTGGCTGCTGGGGACACCCTGAAGCCCTGATGGTGACGTGTTGTCAGGTGGCCCTGGAGCAGCGTCACCCTATGTGTGTGTGAGGCCGCCCTGGCTGAAAATACAGCTCCCTCCAGAGCAGTGAGAAGGAATAAGCAGTGTGCCATGAGCCACCCACCTGAGACAGGGTATGGGAGAAAACCGCTCCCCTTCCCCAGTAAGCAGACATGCCGTCCATGAAGCCCATCCAGCAACAGGCTGCTGAGGCAAGAGGTGCTGGAGCCAGAGCCCCAGGACCCAAGAGCATGGCTGCAGGCACAAAGTCCCCTGGTCGAGGCTGACCACAGATGCCCTGGGGACTGGCAGGAGGAGGTGCCCAGAAGCTCGGCTCCATGCTGTCAATGTGGAGGGCTGCCAGCACATTTTCCTCGCAGAGCAGAGGTACTGACAAATGGTTATCCTCCCAAACCACCCTATGAAGTAGAACAGTTGGCCGGAGTCTGGAGGAGGACCGCGATGGGCGCCAAGGGCACAGGTTTCTTTCTGGGGCGACGAGATATTCTAAACTTAGTGCCGATGGTTGCATGACCTGATGAGTACACTAGAAGCTTTAAGGAGTGAAGTTTGCGGTATGAGGAATCCAACTTAACAAAACTAAAAGAATGCTTCTAGCTTACAGGGACATAGAATTTTCTTTCACCACAAACAAAATGACAGAAAGCACCACCGTCATGGGATCACGGCTAGGGACTGCTTATGCTTACCTAGGAGGTCAGCCCCTTCGTCCACATCCCCAATGACCTCGGAGCCCGCCGTCGACAGCTCATGGTACAGGGAGTCGGTGTTGATGCCAAAAGCTTTGTTCACGATGCCCTGGGTCGGGCTGTGGGATACAAGGTGAGACAGTCAGCGGGCAGCAGCTCCTCCTGTCACAACTGCTGCTGAGGTTGGATCTGGAGAGTTCCCAAAGTCCCGTGCGCTACAGGCTTGGTCTCCAGCCTGTGGTGCTATTGGGAGGTGGTGGAACCTTTAGGAGGAGGGGTTTCATGGAAGGTGAGGTCACTGGGGGCGTGCTCTTGGAGGGGACAGTGGGACCCAGGGCCCTTCTTCTCTCTCTCTTTCCTAGCAGCATCCTCCACCACATGCCCTTCCCATGATGTTCTGGGTGCAGGCATGGACAGGAGACCACCCTCATCAAGGGAATAGACCTAGGCGATCACTGAGCTCCGACCCAGGCCTGCCTGCGAGCACCTGTTTCCTGTGCGGTCCAGGCGGGTCTCGGGACACATGTCCAGCTCCGGCGTGGAGTCAATAATGTCCTGAACATCAGACCACTCGTCACTGCTGCCCATGCCTAGGGGAGAGTACGGGGAACTGGGGGTGAGAGGACAGTCTGACAACCCCTGCCCTGCTTGCAGTGGCCCTCTGGACCCATGTCTGGGGACCCCATAACTTGCCCACCACCAGGTGTGGACCATCAGAAAAGGGTCATCCCATGGCGGCTGAGACAGGAGGATTGCAGGTTTGAGGCCAGCCCTCGGTAACTTAGTGAGACCCTGTTTCCAAAATAATAATAATAATAATAATAATAATAATAATAATAAAATGAGTCTGGGATATAGCCTAGAGGTAGAACGCCCCTGGGTTCAATTCCCATTACCACAACCCCAGCACCGTGGGAGTCCCGGGGGAGGGAATGCCTACAGCAGACTGTCCTCATCCCCTTGCAATCCCATGTCTCAGCATGCCATGAACCTCCTTGTCATGATCAAGTAGGGACAGGCCCAGTGTCCTCATCTTCCTCCTCTTTGGTTATGTGATGCTGGGCTGCTCTAGGCTGAGGTGTGTCCCCAGTTTATGTGCTGAAGTCCTGACCCCAGTGTGATGTGGCTGCATGTGGACACAGGGTGTGTTTTTGTGTGTGTGTGTGTGTGTGTGCTACTGGGGATTGAACCCAGGGGCATTCTACCTATGAGCTAAACCCCCAGCCCTATTTTTTATTTTTATTTTGAAACAGGGTCTCTCTAGGTTGATGAGAGTCTCACTACTTGCTGAGGCTGTCCTCGAACCTGTGATCCTTCCTGTCTCAGCCTCCCAAGTACTGGGATTACAAGCATGCACCACTATGCCCGGCTGGACACAGGGTCTTCAACAAGGCGATCAGGGTAAAACGAGGTCACATGGGTGGGTCCTAAGCCAACCTGACTGTCCTCACAAGAAGAGAACAGTGCACAGATGACCTGTGAGGACCCAGGGAGAAGGCAGTGTCTGCAGGGCAAGGCAGGAGGCCTCAGGGGAAACCACCCTATACACCTTGGTCTTGGACTTCTGGCCTACAGGATGCTGAGAAGATAAACTTCTGCTGTTTAAGCTACCCTATCTGTGGTATTTGTTATAGAAGCCTGAGCTGACTATTACATTTGCCAAAGCTAAACTCCAAAGAGGAAGAGAAGCCTCCCTGGAGCAGGCAGGAGAGGCGGCAGGGTCCCTCAGCCTCTACCCCAGGGCTGGTGGCATACCTATGCTGACGTTCCGCATCTCCTGGGTGACCTGGACTTCCATGTTGCGGCTGTTGCGCTTCTCCCGGGTCCGCTTGCTGTTCTTGGTGCTGCTGCCGTAGTCCCCGAGGGGCTGCAGGCTCTCGTTAAGTGGAGTGACTGCAGCCGAGGGCACGGAGGATGTGGGTGTGTTGGACTTGGTCCCTGTGGTGCTGGGTGTGGCAGCGGCGGAAGACTGGCCTGATTCGGACATCTCATCGTGTGGACACTAGGACCAAACACAGGGAGGAGGGAGCCCTGTTACCATGGGCCATAGCTCCATGGCTCCAGGGGTGGCTGCGGGGCCCCATAGCTCCACTTCTTTGCCACAGAGAGACAACACTGTGCCCAGCCTGCAGGGGCAGGAGTTTCCTCTGTGGACCCTTTGGGGTAGTTTTCTTGGCCTAGTCACTCCGGAATAGTTTCACTCATCTGGCTGCTGCCTCTGGCTACCTGCCAGCAGCTGCTGACTTACTAAATGGTTTGGAACAGGGCTTCCAGCATGCATCCTGCACAGGACAGTCCAACGAAAATGCAGGGATGAGTGTGATGCTACACAAAGGACATGGTGGGAGACCCAGGTGCAGGCCAGGGCGGTGCAAAGGAGGTATCTGACAAGGGATGACTGGGCCACGTTCCGTGCAGAGCTGTGCCCACCACTTCTCCCTCCACCGCCATCAGGACATACCTGCTCAGCCCTGGTCAAAGTTGGGGTGGGAAGTGGCCACAGCATTTCACCAAACCTGTGGCTGTGACCTCCCAAAGAGATGTGTAGCACTTCACCCCACAGCTCAATGGACTAAAGTGTAGCCCTGAGCAACAGCACGATTTGAGTGGCCTGAAATCCCATCTTGACAGGACAAGACACTGCCATGTTCAGGCTGTTACAAACTGCGATCAGCTACTTACCTTAAGAATCTCTTTAGGGAGGAAGACATTCTATTTGAATGGTATGGGACATGAAACAAATATTCTTTTCCTATGGTCTTTCCTGATGAAAATATCGGACAGTTTCAATACAAATAGCCTCCAAACACTCTCCTATTAACTAATATTACCCCCATAACCCTGAGCAGGTACTTGGCCTTCCCAGACAGCCTATACTTCCTGTGGTCTCCCTGGATGATATGCTTTCAGAGGAACTTTCTCCTGGTAAGGATGCTCATTCAGGACAGGGGTGAATGAAAGAAGGTGGTGTGCAGCTTGTCTACAGCTGGTGAATGTAGGGATCTGAACCGACAGGTGCATCCTGGGGCCCAAGACGGATCCGGTTCTGCAATGTGCCTGTGCCCGACCCACTGGGTTGCCACCAGGCTTGGGCAAGGCCTCTCAGGACTAGACACTGCCAACTTATCAGAGGATAAGTTGCTGGCTTCATCTATCAGGCTCCAGAATTTCTATATGAGGAGTTTAAAATTCTACATCTAGTCGGGCATGATGGTGTGTGCTTATAAACCAGCCTAGACAACTTACAGAGATCCTGTCTCAAAATAAAATAAACAAGGGCTGGGGATATAGCTCAGTGGTAGGGTGCTTGCTAGCATGTGTGATGCCCTGGGTTCAATCCCACATCATCCCATCCAGCAGTGGCTCTCAACTGGGGGCAACTGTGCCCCCCAGGGGATGCTTGGCTAAAACTGGGGACAGTTTTGTTGTTGCAAGTGGAGAGGAGTGGTCCTGGCATTGAGGGGGTAGAAGCCAGGGATGCTGCTCAACACCCTACTGTGCCCAGGATAGCCCCGCAACCAAGCACGATTCAGCCCCAAGTGCTAGAAGTGCCAGGTAGGAAACTTTGGGATGCACCTGGCTCAGCTTTCCTGCAGTGCCTTTGCATTAACAATTTAGATTTGGACTTGAACTTGGGCATCACAGCTTATGCCTGATGTGAGAAGGGAAAAACCTTCAGCTTTACATCCCATGGCTCCTGTGGAGTCTACACCTCTCAAAGAACCCAGGTCTGCCCCACATCAGGGTCACTGGTGCCTGCTGGACCAGCCCCCTGCTGCCGCCCAGCAAAAGGCAAGAAGCATGCCACGTAGGCCAGGTAGAAGCTGGGGCATGAACCAGTCACACTCCTCCACGGCTGTTTCCCCACCTTTAGTGATCCTCCTGGTCACTGGGGGGCATTCTGCCCTCTGGCTGTACCGCCCCCAGGGCCCCAGTTCTGTCACCCTACAGGGTCACCACTTACCCAGGGGACACGTCCCTGGCCACCACTTACCTAGGGCAAACCTCTCAACCTCCTAAACATCAACGTGGAGCAGTGACCTCCAACTGTATTGCAAAGAACCCACACTCTTAGCGGTCATTCCTCACCATGAGTAGCCACAATTGTTTGGTTAAAACACTACAGTACATAAAAACAAAAAACAAAACAAAAAACAAAAAAAATTAAGAAATTAGGAAAACCTTAAAACCTGGAGCATGAGATAAAGAGAACTTAAACATAATTGCTTTAAAAAAAGAAAATCAAACAGAACACACTATGAACTAAAAACATAAAACATTACGACTTATGGAGAGAAAGACTAGTTCAGACAACACGGCAGAGAAAAGAGAGACAGTGTGAGAAGAGCTGGTCCAGAGGTGGGCATGAGCGGGTGCCCGGGGGCCGGAGAGGGCTGAGCGAGGGATCCCTGTAGCTGTGGCCCACAGGCCCAGTGTGGGAGGAGCAGGAGAGCTGGAGTAGCTGGTGCACACAGAAAGGCCACACCCAGATGGCCAGGGATAACCAGGTCCCTATATCTCACTGCCCCTCCCCAGGGCACAAGCACTGGCAGGAGAAAGAACCGTGCCTGTGCATCCCCATTTCTCAGAGTCACATGAACCCCTTAGAACAAAAGTGGAAGCAATGGAGTCACCTTCTGACAGCTGGCAGAGCGCAGCAGCCCCTACAGGCAAGCCAGACACAGGCAGAAGGGCAGCTGGCCCAGAGGAGCAGCAGGAAACGAACTTAGGAAACCCCAGACCCCACTCCCGCCAGCCCCACCAAGCCCACAGCCCAGGGGCTTGGACTTTGCAGGTATCCTCTGTGGGAAATCCTTCCAGGTACATTCCAGACCCAGGGTCACCTCCTGTGCCCCAGAAAGGCAGCCATCCTTACCTGGCAATATGGCCAGTATCCTGTCCTGCTACAGCTGCCTTCCAGATCGTCTGAGCACACAGACCCCAGCTAGAACAAGGGACCCTGGCCCTGAGCGAGTGACCCAGCCTTGCTTGGGCCCCTGTGTTCTTCACTCACTGGCTGGCTGGGTACAACTGGGGCATCTACCTTCTCTACTCACGGCTGAGTGGCTACTCAGGGCCTCCAGGGACAGGAAGGCCCAGGGAGGGAAGCCCTCTTCATGCTTTTTGGGTTACCCCCAGCTGAAGTCAAGCCTCAGATTCTGCACTAAATGTCTATGAAAGCAGAGGGACCTCTCTGGAGCAATAGGTACTCTGGTTGGAGTATGGTCTGAAGGGGAACTGTACGCTGGGGTGTGGTCTGGCAGAGGGTTGCTAAGCTCAGCCCTAACAGACATAGCATCTCCAACTGCAGAGTGTTCTATCTGATCAGCACAGGTCTAGCCTAGACTACCAGGTGCCAGAGCAAGGCCACACTGGAGCTGTGGCTCTGAGGCCCGTACTCACGACACCTCAGTTCAGGTTCTTCGTTTCTGTCCCACACTGAGGGGGACTGATTCAGGGAGAGCTGCACAGGACTGCATGCAAAGACCGGGCTCCCCGAAAGGATGTGGGGTGCCAGCGGTAGGGGACCCTTACTGCACGCACGGCTACAAAACCTGGTAGCTGGAGCTGGACTGCAGCTGGCCGAGGTCGCTCAGGTGCCAGTGGTCCCCCGCAGGCACGAGCTTGCCCCCCATCTGTGCACGTACCATGCCGTCGGCCAGGGGGAAGACGTTCAGAGAGGTGGGGCGCTCCTTCCTGCTGAAATGTGAGGGAGAGAGGGCAGAAAGCAGGTGGTTAGATGGCGGCTAAGAAAGAAAACGAAACTCCCTCCTGCAGTCCAGCTCGGGGAGACATGACTGGCAGGGCAGCCTGCCTTTGCATGTTTGCAGAGTTTCTACTTAACCGTCCTGTAAAACCTTTCCCCTTTTATCTTGTGACTTTCACTTTTATTTAGTTCAGGTTTTCTTTTTTTTTTAAATGTGTGGTGCTAGGGATTGAACCCAGGGGCATTCTACCTTCGAGCTACATCCCCAGCCTTATTTTATTATTTTTATTTTGAAACAGGGTCTTGCTAGGTTGCTGAAAGCCTCGCCAAAGTTACTGAGGCTGGCCTTGAACCTGCAATCCTCCTGTCTTAGCCTCCCAAGTACTGGGGTTTTAGGTGTGTGCTCCTACTCCCTGCATGACTTTCACTTTTACTTAGTTCAGTTTTATTTATTTATTTATTTTTATTTTGCGGTACTGGGAATTGAACCCAGGGGCATTCTACCTCTGAGCTATACCCCAGCCCTATTTTTTATTCTTTATTTTGAAACAGGGTCTCACTAAGTTGCAGAGGGCCTCACTAAATAGCTAAGGCTGGCTGCGAACCTGGATCCTCCGGTCTCAGCCTCCCAAGTACTGGGATTACTTAGTTCAGTCTTAAACAGACACGTTTGGGGTCAGCACTAGTCATGCTACAGCAGTGCAGTAATGGAAGAGGTTGACTTTTATTATGACAAAGCCCAGACCTGCTTCCTAACCATGACCATCAGCCCTGCCCCTGCCTCCTGGGGCCCAAGGAGGAACCAAAACATTCCACCAATCCTGGCTTTTCCACAGGGCCTTCGCATTGCAAAATGTTTGAATAGGACATGTCTAGAGTAAAGAGTGCCACTGTCCTGTGCTGAAGCTATGGGGGAGGCCTCTCTCTTCTCTGGATGCACCCTTTCCAGCTGTCAGGAGTGCTAACAGGAAGGTGGGCCACTGAGGTCCTGCTAACCTCAGTGCAGAAGTAGCAGGTACACTGGAGTTGTGAGAGCAAAGCTCAACGCACCTGCTGCAGCTCAGTCCTACAGAGACCTTCTGTGGACTGAAAACAGCAGTAGGGACAGAGGTGTATAACCTCACACCTCACTCCAATCAGGCAAGCCTCAACTGCATGGGGGCCTGGGCAGTGCTGCCCTCCTCCAGGCACTGTGCCTGTGCTGCTTGGAGCTATTAGGCTGAGACAGCATCAGCTCATGCCACAGTCTCTGACACTCAGTGCTCAGCCCCCAGAGACAGGGCATCTTCAAGGGTACCAGGGAGCCTACTCCAGTGGCTAGCCGGATGTGGGCTCTCAAGGCGGATGTGGGCTTCTCCTGGGTGCTTGAGGAAGCAGAGGACAAGGACAGAGGAAAGCGGGGAATGCTGTCTGAACTCCCTGCTGCTGGGTAGGCAGCTTTATGAAGCAAGATTCTGGGGAAGGGTCTCTTGCTGGGGCACACATGCAGTTCTGGGGACAGGCCAGCTGGCCTGTCTAAGTCAAGATAACACTGTTTCCTGTAGCGAGAGGGTCCCTGGCGCACACTGGGACCTGGCTCTGCCACCTTGGCTACTGGTATGGCAGACAGAACCAGATGGCTAGTGCACTCCATATGGGGCCTGTGGCTGGGGTAGAGAGGCATACTCAGAGTGAGGCCACTCTGGAAGGGGTTTGCCTGTGGTCAGCTCTCATGACCCCTTCACAGAGGACACATCTGGACCCCTCACTGTCGAAGACAGATACTGAGAAGGAAAGATACCAGAGTTGGAGTTCTGAATGTGCTGATTCACCAGAATCCCCCAACTCAGCCCCACTGAGCTGCTCCCTGACAACAGCCAGTGAATGCAGCACGGTCCCCTGGGATCAGCACCTGGTGTCCCCACAGGCTCCTGAGCCTCCCTTGGGGCCCCACTTCCAGTATGGGGAACACCCTAGAGCTCAGTTCTGACCCCATTAAGCACTTGAACTTGGAACCTCAGTTGAAAAGCTCATGTGTCCCTGGGCCACATGCCAACATCATCCTAGCATCACCAGATGCTTCAGGGTGACAGCAGGGAGTGCAGGGTGGCTCTTGCCACAGGATGGGGGTGACAAACACAATTCGGACCACTGATTTCCACAGCAAGATGTGGCACAGGGCTTTGCACTCAGCCAGGCTGTGTAACCAGGAATCGCCCCTTATCTTCCCTATAGAGTCACACCTGGGTCTGCTCTCAGAGCCCTGTGGGCATTCGGTGACACTAGGGCTTGGGTGCTCGCATGTTATCCTCATTGCTCCAAGGAGACATGAATGCCTGCTCACATCAGGGGCTACAGGGCCCACGGGGGTTGCAGCTAGCCTACCCACTCTAAATGCAGAACTGGTAAGTGACTGCAACAGGCTGAGTCCAGAACCACCAGAGCATGGGGACATTGCTGCCAGCCCCCGCCCCCCGAGTCAGTGCAGTCGGTGCTTCAGCTGCTCACTACTCACTGGAGGGGGTCACTACCATAATTTTTTTAAAAATATGGAATGCTTCACGAATTTGCATGTCATCCTTGTGCAGGGGCCATGCTAATCTTCTCTGTATCGTTCCAATTTTAGTATATGTGCTGCTGAAGTGAGCACCACTACCATAATTTTGTACGTGGCAAGGGCAGACATTTGCTGAACATGGGGCAATGGTAGAGGCAGGCCTGGACAGTGGAGACAGCTCCTGCACGGCCACCTGCTTTGTGGCCATCTGCCATTTCCTCAGTCATCATCTTGTGCATATACCTGGCAGGTGCTTTTGACTCACAGCACTTGCTGCCTGTAGTGTGCTTGTGATGAAGGCAATCGGCCATGCTACCCCTCCCCTGGACACCCTGAGCCCGAGGCAGCCAGCACCATGGTGGACAAAGACCCACAGGCTTTACCTTTTCCTCCATGACTGGCGAGGACTGCAGGCAGCAACAGACACAACGGCAGCACACAGCAGCGACAGCACAGAGGGCAGGACAAGAAGACTACATTAGAGAACAAAGGTCAGGCCAGTGCCCGCCTGTGCACGCGCTCATGGGGAGAAGTGCGTGGATGACAGCAGAGACCTACTGGTGCCCGCCCTGCGCTCCCCTCTACACAAATGACAATGGTCACACACAGACATCTGCAAGAACAGACATGTGACACACAGACTCCCTTGGCTTTGACAAGACGCCTTGGATGGGGCCTGTGCAGTGGGTCAGCAGTACAGTACAGTGGGTGCATGTCTTGTTGCAGAAGCATTAAACACACATGTGCACACGGACCTGGGTGACAGCACACATAGACACACACACATGCTCCTGTTCATGCCTACGTGTACAGTGATGGCCCAAGCAGAGCTGGTGTATGAGCTCCTACTGAGTCCACTCTAGAGACATACAGAGCCTGAAAGCCACGCCAGGAGTGCAGGAGAAGGCCCTGTGGGTCAGGAGTGGTCAGCAGCTACAACTGAAGAGGAGTGAGGGCCCCATGGGGAGCTGGAGGAGTCTGAGCTCAGAGGGCCCAGATTTAGACATCTGCCACAAAGGACAGAGGCTGTGGTTGGAGAGTGTGCCAGAGAATGTGCTGGGTCCTCCACCTCAACTGCCCAACAGCAGGGAACAGCTGGGAAGAGAGGTCCCCACCCTGAACCCCACAAAAGCACATGCCCTGAAGGATGAAAGAGGGCTGTGCCTTCTTCACTTCAGCCAGCTGCTCCCTCTGGACATATCAGACAGTGGCTGCTGTCCACACCCAGAGGCCGCTGACCCTGAGGCAGGGAAGGCACAGCCCAGAGGAAGCTCCTTACGACTGTTGCAGCAATGGCAAGGAAACCGAGTCTGTGGCCTGGAGAGGATGAGGGGGACCGCCCAGACCTGGGGCACTGCCCCTTCTGCTTCTTTTTTTTTTTTTTTTTGCGGTACCGGGGATTGAACCCAGGGGCGTTCTACCTCCGTGCCACACCCCCGGCCCTATTTTTTTTATACTTTATTTTGAAACCGGGTCTCACGAAGTTGCAGAGGGCCTCTCTAGGTAGAGAGAGAGAGACAGGGAGAGAGAGAGAACTGAGGCTGGCCGCGAACCCAGATCCTCCAGTCTCCGCCTCCCAAAGTACTGGGATTACAAGCATGCGTCACCACGCCCAGCGTTCCCCTTCTGCTTCTGATCACTCCAGCCACAGGGGGACAGCAGCTGTCAGCCCCATGTTTCCCCAGCTGGCTGTGGGCATCCTTCTCTTGTGCCACGGAGACTCGAGGGTGGGGAGGTCTAGCAACAGAGCTCACAGGGTCTTGGGGCTAAGGTGACGTGGCGGCTCACACCTTGGTCTCAAGGAGCTTTGCTAGCAGATCAGATGGGGGTTGGCAGCTTTGGTGTTGGTATGAACAGGACACCCCTCCTGGACAGGCCAGAGGGTCCCATATGGTGAACAGAGGGCCTCATGGGGCTTCCACCAGGCATGGAGAAAGCCCCTCCAGGACAGCCACTTGCTGCGGGGCACCACTCTTGTCACAGGGCACCCAAGGCCCTGTGCTGCCTGTCCAGAGGACACAGAGGGCCAGTGGCAGGATGTGGTTACAGCAGCACAGGCAGACTCACAGGTCCACCCCTGTGAGACAGGTTAAGGAGCTTCTTACAGTGGGCTCCTGATTCCCTGAGGGAACAGGAAGAGTGGCTGCAATGGGGACTTAGGAACAAGGTCCACGTGCATCCAGTGGTCCTGACAAAGGGGAAAGCTCCAGGCTCGGTCAGACTGCTCAGGGCTGTGGGTCCCACAGAGACACCTTGGCAACAGGTTCCCAGACGGGACCTTCCTCCCCTTACCATGGAGACACCCACAGCAAAGTGCACCCTGCTTGTAGCTGTGGCTCCTCTTCTATATAGAGGAAGAATAGGTCTGGCCTGGCCCATGGTGCCAGCCAGAACCTTTAGGAGCTGGCTTTGGAGCATGGGAGGCTGGGGTGCCGATCACTGTGAGGACCCAGGCCTGCAGTCCTGGGCTCATATCACAAGGCCCAGCTCGTGGGATGCACTGGGCGTGCTCTCTCTGCCCTCTCTATCATGGCCTTTGAGCTGCTCCTCTCTAGAAAGATGTGTTGGCAGGAGACAGACAGAAGGCTCTGGAAGGCTGCAGCTCTCATAGAAAGATGCCAAGCTGCCAACCTCTGCTCCAGCCTGGACTGTTCTGCCCAGCTCCCCGCAAAAACAACACAAAGACCCTTCATCCAGGTGCAAATTCAAGTCCAATAACTTGGAAAGTCTTTTGGTCCATCTAAGGACCAGAAGTTAAAATTTTACAGTGTGTCCTAGCTTGGAATTCTTGTATTTCCACCTTTCAGATGTAATAATTAATTGCAAGGGTTACAGATTACTGAATTCTTTCACCCACACTACCTTGCTAACTGAGGTAGTGCCTGGGGTCTGCTGACACAGCCTGAGCTATGTCCAGAGTACCAGCACTGACCTCGCGTGGCGCAGACCCATGCCCTACCTGGGGCACCGACACCGTGTGTGAAAACACTGCCAGCCCCGGGGCCCTCCCCAGTCCTGCAAGGCCTCTGCACACACATGTGCATTTCTGGGGGCTCTGGCTTCAGGCCCTTCCCCAACCTGATGGAGACTTAGAACCTCCTGGCTCAGGTCACTGTCTCTGGTCACTCTCCCCACCCCCTCATGCTGGTAACACCCTGGATGAGACTTCTGACACTCTGTTCTCTGGGTCCTATTGTCCAGCTTCATACTAACCCCAGAGGAACAGGAAGCAGAAGAGGAACCTGGCCCCAGCAGGCTTCTCCCTGCTGCCCAAGCAAAACCAACACCGTGTTTTGAACTCGGGCCCCCCGGGGACCTGCCCTGCAGAGGGAATGAGGCCCAGTGGGGAGCTGGGCAAGGTGGCCTGGTCTCCTTCCATCCACAGTCAGGTAGCAGTAGTATGTTCCAGAGTCACCTTGAACATGGATTAGCAAATACTAAGCTGCTTCCCCAAGAAGAAATGTGTTCATATTTCATACAGATGCTAACCTTAACCCTAAACAACTCATACCTGGTCAACTCTAGCTTCTTCATTTTATAAGTGAGAAAATGAGGTCAGAAACATTAGGTGACTGGCTGAGACTCCCACTAACAGGTGCAAGAGCTGGGCTTCAAGGCACATCACAGTGGGAGAAGTCTCCATGTGCTTCGTGCAGGACACTGTGCAGTCTCCCAGCCCTCCCTCTGGCATTGTGGTATGAGGCTCAGACAGGAGGCCAGAGTACCATTTGGTTCCAATTTGGTCAGGGGTTGGGAACTTGCATGTTAACTTAAGCCCACCTTCCTACCACATCTGCAAATGGCCTTGAAAGCACCATGAGTATTGATTTTGAAGTTTCAAACATATTTGCAAACACAGACTCTGTGAATAGTGAGGATGACCATGTGAAATTCTGCTGGGCCTCTGAGACTGACCTGGGACTGAGCAGCGAGCACAGGCCTGGCTACTCAGGAGACCTCCACACACACTTCTGCCCAGCCACCCTCTACTGCTCCCCCCTCCCGCTGGGACCCCTGCCCTCCTGAGCCCACCTACCTCCGCCCTGGCAGGCTGCTCTCCGTCTGGCTGGTCCCCCCAACCTGCTGCATCTTGGACCTCTCGATATGCTCCACGTAGGTCTGAATCATCTGGCAAGAAGGGCCTCTTGTTAGTGCTGCCAACAAGCCCTACTGCCTTGATTCAGAGAGTGCCATGCTCGGATGGAAAGAGATAAGTTCAGGGGAAGGGGATCTCACTGGCTCGAGGACAGCTTTCCATCAAACAAAGGCAGCATGAGAAAGACAACCAAGGGCCAGGGCGCTGCTTGCCCCACTCTTACCCTGCGTGGGTGCTGTGGTGCCTACCTCTGTGTGCCGCTGGTGCAGGGCGTTGTACTCCTTCTTCATCTCTGATTCCCGTTCTTCCAGCCGGGAGACTAGAAAACACAACATCTATGGGTCAGCTGCACAGCCTACCCTGCAAGGCTCTCTCTCTCCTGGGCCAAAATCAGACTCGGGCAACTGGTGCCGGCTGGTGCAGAGCTTCATGCTCAGAGGGGTCGCTGCTGTCCGGAGTGCTAGAATGCAGACTGACTGGCTGTTCTGGGTGGTGTATGTGTGTATCATATGTGTGAGAATGCTCCATTCTGCTGTAAAGAAATCCCAGACGAGTGGGACTCACAAAAGCGATCTCTGCTCAGGTCTGCTAGGAGTTTCTGCAGTGCAGGCAAAACTTACAGCATGTGCCAAGTGTAGATAAAAAGTGAGTGAGCCTGGCATGGTGGCGCATGCTTGTAATCCCAGTACTTGGGAGGTTGAGACCAGAGGATCTGGGTTCGCGGCCAGCCTCAGCTACTTAGTGAGGCCGTCCGCAACTTAGTGAGACCCTGTTTCAAAATAAAGAATAAAAAATAGGGCTGGGGTGTAGCTCGGAGGTAAAATGCCCCTGGGTTCAATCCCCAGTACTACAAAAAAAAGTGAGTGAGGAAGCCAGGTGTGGTGGTGCACACCTGTAATCCCAGTACTTGGGAGGCTGAGATAGGAGTATTGCAGGTTCAAGACCAGCCTCAGTAAATTAGTGCGACCCTGTTTCAAAATAAAAAATATAAAGGACTGGTGATGTAGCTCAGAGGTAGAATACCCCTGAGTTCAACACCCAGTACCACACACACAACAAAAAGGAGTGAGTAGGTTGGTGGTAGAGCACGTGCCTAACACGTGCAAGGCCTGGGGGTTCAATCCTCAACACCACAAAAAAGAAAAAAGAAAAAAAGGAGTGGGTGAGAAGCTTGTGGAAAGAGATAGAATTTAAAGTGAGTAACCTCTCAGATTTATTAAAAAGTGACAGCCTGGACATGGGGGCATATGCCTGTAATCCCAGTACTTGGGAGGCTGAGACAGGAGGATGTAGGTTCAAGACCAGTGTGCAATAACTCAGCAAGATCCTGTTTCAAAATTAAAATTAAAATAGAGCTGGGGTGTAGCTCACATGTGCCCCCCTACTAAAAAAAAAGTGACAGAACAGCAGAACAGGGTCACAGAACAAATAGCAGCACCACTTACACATGCCAAGGGCTGGGAAGACCAAGTTATGACTGTGTCCCCTTCACACTGACAGCCAGGTCTCCCTAAACTAGTGGCCCCTGGTGACACCTGAGATGGTCCCCTTTGGCCCTATATGTACCTGCCCAAGCAACACAACTGCCGAGCAGGCTAACTGGCAATGGTGGCTATGCAGCCTGTCCCTATGTCCCACCACCCCAGCTAGCCTGTCACCAGCCTTGGACGCCTTCCTCTGCAGCTCTGTTCAACCCTCTGTCCTTGTAGCCGCCGAGTGGGGAAGGCAGAGGTCACCTGCCAACTTTCAGCTCATTTGCAGGTCCATTTGCCTCAGCACAGTGGCCTCTAAGTCTTGGTCTGGGGTAGGGACAGGCCCAACATATCAAACTAGTTTTGCCTCCTATTTGATTTTAATTTTCAGAGAAATGAAGGCACTTGCCAGCCAATGAAATCAGATAAAATGGCAATATAGGTTTCAGTCACTGAAACATCTCTTCACGGAGACTAATATTATTATACACAGGTAATAACATTGACACTATAGTTTAAGTATAGTTTTGGAAACTAAAATCAATGTTCTGATAGTAATGATTTTAGAAAGCCTCTTTCTTTGCCTTGACTTGTAGGGACAGGGTTTTTCTAGACACCCTTACCCAGCCATGAGTCCCCCAGGAACTGTCACTGCAATGGTGGCTCTATCTCTGGACCTGACCTTCAGCTCCCTAAGACCATGGTGGAAGCAGGAGCCTGTTTTGCAGGCCCACAAGAGGACCTGAAGGACCACAGAGTTGTCATTTTGGGTCAGAACATTTAGGTAAGCTTCATATTTTCTCAAGGATCTGATTACAGAAATACATAGTAGTGTGAAGAGGTGAAATGAGTAGCGAAGAGAATCACAATGGAAAGGATGGAAAGGGCCAGGCGTGGTGGTGCACGCTTGTAATCCCAGTACTTGGGAGGCTGAGACTGGAGGATCCGGGTTCGCGGCCAGTCTCGGCTAGTTAGTGAGGCCTCCACAACTTAGTGAGACCCTGTTTCAAAATAAAGAATAAAAAATAGGGCTGGGGGTGTAGCTTGGAGGTAGAATGCCCCTGGGTTCAATCCCTAGTACTGCAAAAAAAAAAAGATGGAAAGACAGTGAGCCATCCACAGGCTTCCTCTAACCCACCCCTTTCAAGGTGCTGGGGACTGAACCAGTGACCTCTATCTCAGAGCTACACCCTAGCCCTACTTCATTGTATTTTGAAATAGGGTTTTGCTAGGTTGCTGTGTGCTAGCCTTGACCTGCGATTATACTGTCTCAGCCTCCCAAGTACTGACTGGGATTACAGGCCTGTGTCACCACACCCAGTTTCTAATCTCCTTTTATCAAAGGCTCATCTCAATTCATCTCTTCTTTCAGCCACTTACTCTGATCTGCATAGTTTCTGGCCTTCAGTTCTAGCTGGCGTGTCTGAAACTCATAGTGTTCCACCTGGATCTGGAGCTCTTTCTTTTCTTGTTCCAAGGCATCTTCAAACTCGATGAATTTCTATACATAAAGAGAGAAAAACGGTGGGTGTGGTTGAGAATGTGCTGGCCAGAAGGTGATGAAAGCCCTTCTTCACCTGCAGGGCCAAGAGCTTCAAAAACTCAGGAGGCCAGAGATAGCTCTGAGACCATGAGCTACACAGGGACAGGTCCAGAGTGGGGGTCTCCTGGCTTCACATCTGTCACACGGCCCATGCCCCTCTCTAGGCAAACTTCAGCACAGAGAAGCCCTGTGATCCTCCAGTTTCAGCCTCCCAACTACTGGAATTACAGGCATGAGCCACTGCGCCTGGCTAAATTTTTAGTAATTTTTGGACACAGGGCTCCACACTCATGTAGCTGGTCCTGTTTACAATGGAGTATGATTATTTCTGTCAGTTATAAGCCTCTAGACAAGGTAAAGCCCACTTTTCTCTTAGTCTGTATTTTAATCACTGCTCAGCTTAGGACCCATCGTTACTGGACTAACGAACAACACTGATCATTGAGTCTAGTTCCTAGAAAAGGCACGGGGATTGGTCTAGGGTTGGCACCTTACACAGAGTTTCTGAGCAAAATGATCACCAAATCAAGTGAAAAGAACTCACTCTGCAAAATGAAACACATGTCAGGTCGAGGAGGGATGCCTGTGAAGGCAGGGGTGTGGACTGGGGCACAGGCTGGGGGGAGGGCACCACATCTCCAGATGTCATGCCTATAGCAGCTGGGGGGGGTGCCAACACCAGAGCAGGAAATGGGAATATTATCAAGGAATTTTATTTGCAGGAAACATAAACATTAAGACAAAAAGCTTCTTAGAAGACAGGAATGTAAAACTGATGTTCAACTCAGATCTTGTGTCTGGAAGAGCAGACTCATCCATGGAGGCCATGACTGTGCTTCCTGTAAGAACCCACCCAGCCCGACACCCTCTTGTAGCAGCTTCCCCAAGGTCTTTGTACTGAGGTCATTGGGCTCCTGCCAAGGATGACAGTTCTGTGCCACAGCTGAGGGCAGAAGACCTCAGAGGAGGGGGAGGGGCAGGAGGAAAATCTGCACAGGATTAAGGACAGCACAATACAGTTTAAAAAGTAAAATGAGGCCAGGCGTGGTGGCGCACGCTTGTAATCCCAGTACTTTGGGAGGCGGAGACCGGAGGATCCGGGTTCGCGGCCAACCTCAGCGCGCATGATCTATATATCTTTCTCTCTCCTCTCTCCTTTCTCTCTCTCTCTCTCTCTCTCTCTCTACCTAGTGAGGCCCTCCGCAACTTCGTGAGACCCGGTTTCAAAAATAAAGCATAAAAAAAATAGGGCCGGGGGT